>VWZL01005707.1:702462-806144 GCA_013396915.1 Stercorarius parasiticus
TTGAGACAGCCAGCATGGCTTCACCAAGGGCAAGTTCTTCCTGACCAACCTAGTGGCCTTCTATGGTGGAGTGACTACGTCAGTGGAGAAGGGAAGAGCTATGGATGTCGTCTCTCTGGGATATTGGGAGCTATGGTAGGTACACTGATAAAACTTTATGGAGCCTTGTTTTCTTCTCCCTTTTAAATCCCTTCTCCAACTTAAATCCAATAGTAAACATCTCTCATATATCCAGGCTGCTAATGTTATCCATTGTCTGTACTGGGCAGCTGATATCATATTTTATAACTCCTAAAACACAAATCCTACAGATGTCCTAGTAATTTCGCAACCCAGCCGGGGAGGGTACATGACCACGGTAGAAGTCAAGAGCCTGTAGAGTCATTTAAAAGTGTCAAGACTATATGCTATGGTCAATGAATTTACAAGGTCATTATAAAAAGACCTGGAAATACAAATAAGCTCCAAATGGAAACAAAGAACTAATTCAGAAGACTGGGGTTTTTTTTTTTCTTGTTTTCTTTTAAATGTCTGACACTGAGAAACCTCATCATGCCCTGACAGTATTATAAAGGTGATAAGTAGGCCAGATGGAGCCACGTTACTCTGGAGACTTCTGCTGAATTTCATAGCTGCCTAGGAGTTAAGTAATTCCTTCACTTTCCTCAGTCCTAGTAACGCTTTCCCTAAGCTTGATAGGCACTTTTGAGAACTGCTTTTCCAAAAAAATGTGGATGAGTTGAAGAGAACGTAGAGGAGCTCAATGAGAATGATCAGTTGGCTGGGTCAGTTATCCTCAAATGTATGAGAAGGACCTACAAGTCAGATGAATGATAGAATTATAGAATGAATCACAGAATGGTTTGGTTTAGAAGGGATCTTAAAGACCATCTAGTTCCAACTCCCTGCCCTGGGCAGGGACACCTCCCACTTAATCAGGTTGCTCAGAGCCCCGTCCAACCTGGCCTTGAACACTTCCAGGGATGGGGTCTCCACAGCTTTTCTGGACAACCCATTCCAGTGTCTCTCCACCCTCACAGTAAAGAATTTCTTCCTAATATCTGATCTAAATCTCCCCTTTTCAGTTTGAAACTATTACCCCTAGTCTTATCACTACACTGCCTGATAAAGAGTCCCTCCCCATCTTTCCTGTAGGCCCCTTTTAAGTACTGGAAGGCTGCTATAAGATGTCCTCGGAGCCTTCTCTTCTCCAGGCTGAACAACCCCAACTCTCTCAGTCTGTCCCCATAGCAGAGGGGCTCCAGCCCTCTGATCATCTTCATGGCCCTCCTCTGGACCCACTCCAACGGGTCCATGTCCTTCTTCTGTTGGGGACGGAGAAGAGAGGGGAGAATCACCTTCCTCCCTGTAGATACAAGACATGATGTGCCACTTACCTTCGGACTCTGAGACTGGATCCTGGTCCACTTTATTTACAATTGAGACCAAGTATCCATGGACCAAGGAGAAAGCAGGTGTATCATGTTGATTCAGTAACAAAACAGCTTTGCAGTCCAACCTCAGTGCTTCTCCTACAGCCTCAGCAAGGGAAGGTCATGTCACAAGCTACCTAGAAAAGGAGTTTCTTTTTTCAAGAGTAGAATAGCAGGAAAAACACATCTGACCACCATTTGGTCCAGTCATATACCTCTATTCACGTCAGGTGAGGCTCTGACCTATTTTATCAATTACATTGAAAGAATGAGAACTTCAAGCATTTTGTTGCTTGTGACTGGCCATGTTTTATTGTCCCTTCACGTTCTTTGTTCCACAAGAGTTGTCTACAATGTTTGGCATGATCCACTTTCTCCCTCTCAGTGTGCAAAAGCTATCCAAGACTGGAACTACTCTGTTCATTGACATATTCAAATGGATGAAGAGGCCTTTTCTCTCAAGGCACCCTCTTTTGGGGGTAAAATTCATTTAAGAAAATCTTCCTTAAAAGTGACATTTGACATCTTTGTGTGAGATAAGTAGGTCATGCTAAATGATTAGAATCCTTCCTCCCATCCTTAAAAATGGTCTAAATGCCATGAAGCAGCTTAGGAGGGGTTTCCCCACAGAAAAGCACTAGAAGCCTGTTGTCAGCAGCCTACACTGCAGGATCTCCCAAAGAACGGCACTGCAATTCCAGGCTGTAGCTAGCCAGGTCCTCATGCTCTGGAGCTGTTTTTGCCACCGCAGCAGCCCATGGAAACATAAAATTTCCACCTTCCCTTTGCTGCCTCTCAGGAGCAGCACAGGTTCTTCCTAAATGTCTGTTCACACGCAAATGTCCAGAAAAAGAACAGTAACAATATATTTGTGACTCTCTGGTATAAAGTTAATTAGTCATTTGTCTGTCAATCTATATTTCCCTATTTTAAAAGTCAACACAATTCCTTTAGGCAATGATTGGGGATGATAATAGCTGGAGAGCCCATAAGCCTTTTGTGAATTATCTGGGTTGCAAGTACTTAGCTAATATGCTTTACCTTTAACTCAATTATGTCTCCATAGCAATTGTTTAAACAGTATGTTTGCTAACCTAGGATAATATTCTTTTTATGTGATTCTTCAAAATCTAATCTAATACAGCATCAAGTTTATTAATTTTTATTGAAACGCTACGGAAAAGCTATTAAGGTGCTGGTCATCAGCCTAATAGCAATAATATATATTCTTTTTCTCTCTTAGGACCTTAAGTGGACAAAATGGCAATTGATAACAGATGTGCTATTCAGATGAATATCTGAGTGCAGGAGACCTATAAATACAAGAGAAATCTAAAATGATGAAGTATTTTATTCATTACCATAAGGGCTGGATTTCCATCCAAGCAATAATACTGAAAGGAAGACAGAAATCATGCTAGGTTGACACTAGCAATGTGATATCCATCTGGATCTGACCTCTGTGGACCAGGAGAAGGTACACCATCTGACTGCTGCTGAGCCCAGAGGTTCTGGGCACTCACTTGAAAAAAAATACTACCTACTATACAGAGGTCCAGCCATGGCCTGACCCTACCGCTCAAGTCCCTCTACCAGCACAGGATTGGAATAGCTCTTGTCCAGAGGCCACGTACTCTCTGCAAAGGTATAAAAAGCTTGGGCCTCCATCTGTCATTAATTGGTGTGAGTCCAATGAAGTTAATGCTAAATGGATTTATACCAGATGACGACCTGGCCCTGAGTCTCTTAGGAAGTAATTCACATTCAATCAAAACACAATGAATTATCTGTTTTTTCTCAGACATTTTGTTTGATATGGATTGCTGCTGTTGTGTTCACTCTGCCTTTAGATAAAAAGTTTTTGGGGCAAGGACACAAGGACTCTACCATCAGTCCAGGCCCATTGAGAGGAAATAAAACACCTTATATTGCTAAAGAACAAAATAAAACAAAGAAAAAGACCCAAAGCACCACAATTCTCCCACAGAATCCCAGACTGGCAGGGGTCGGAAGGGACCTCTGGAGATCATCCCGTCCAACCCCCCGCCAGAGCAGGGTCACCCAGAGCAGGGGGCACAGGAACGCGTCCAGGCGGGTTTGGGATGTCTCCAGAGACGGAGACTCCACCACCTCTCTGGGCAGCCTGTGCCAGGGCTCTGCCACCCCCACAGGAAAGAAGTTCCTCCTCGTGTTTAGGTGGAACTTCTGATGTTCAACCACTTCCATTGGTTCCTCCCCACCCCAACTAAAACTGACAACACAAGGACACAAATCCTTGAAAGTACAAGACTCAAGGTTTCTGACTCTGCTTAGCAGGGACAGCATGCTTGCCTGTCTCTCTTCTGCCACAGCAAAGTCTGTGGGAGCTTTGATTCCCTTCAGAGACAAAGTTCTTATTTTCAACAAGCCATGTATTTGAAGGGAACCTCTTTAAACCTTTTCATAGTTCAAGATTACATATTTTGATCTTTGAAACGTGAGATTAGACAACGGGATTTACTGTTGGTCCAGTTAGCTTCATCATACATTGCTACGTTTATTTCCAGTCTTCACAAACAAGCAAGCAATATTTTTTATTTATGCACATTGATATTTAGTTGTTTATCCTTTAGATCTGGCCCTAGAGTTTCCAAAAGGTTACCTACAGTCATTCAAATCTTGAAGAACAGCCCTTTTTGCATAGGTATGAAGTATAAGAATGACAAACAAGTACCTCAGTAAAAAAAAATGCATCATTTATAAATATTTCCCAAATACAAGTAAAAAGAACCTCAAAAGCTATCTGCATTGGCCTTGTTATATGTAAAGAAAAATAAGCAAACGTATTTATGGCATATTACATACTTACTATTACTTATTATTACATACTTATATTACTAGCAAATATTTTTCCTTGTCATACACTTTCTATAATGTGAAAAAAAGAACAGTTGGCTAGGTGTATCGAGAGGTGCTTTCAGACAGCTCTGTATATACCTAGACAACTATTCCTTTATATTTCTCAACCATTTATTTTTAAATATATTTTTTTATTTGTAAATAAAGGGTTAGGGCTAAGGGGTAAATATTAGACTCTGAAAGATGGGGTTTCACTAGGGCAAGTGGGACAAGTAAAGCACTGCATTAAATAATAGAGGGTAGAGTGATGAGATACCTACAAGAATTCCCTCAGGAATGTCTAAGTACAGACTTGGTTCAAGTTGAAGAAAAAGACCAGTTCATTTAACTTTATGATCGCTTTCCAACTTCACTGTGTTTCCGTAAGTACATAGTTAAGTAGAAATGGGAATGATGCCTGACTTAATTTAATGAAGTTAATCACATAGTTGTCTCTAACAACAGCAGGAATGGAATAAGTATACAGCCCAACAGCAGGACCCATGATGAGCACCTTTTCTGTAACCCCCCCCAATTTCTCTAAATATTTGCCTTCTCAAGGTCTTTTCACATAGGTAGGCTTTTGGATTGCTTCTTTCCTCTCGTGACTTGCCTTAGTCAAAGAGCATTTTTTAGCTACTCAGAGACTTCAGCAACAGCACAAAGATTTCCTATTAGTTTATTACTATTGTAAGCACAGATACCTAACCCCAACTCCCCTGTCTTAACCCCTTCCTTAACCACTTTTTCTTATTTTAGTTATTAATAATGACCTCTAATCCACACTCTGTGAAATAATTAGTCCATCCAGGAATCGCTTTCTAAGAAGCTGCAGTGTGGAGTTATATCTCCTGTTGCAGTCTCCTTCCAGCTGTACCATGCAGAGTCCTTTCGTTGGCTCTGTGTGCTTCGTACAGACACATGTTACTACACAGGCTGGATTTTCTTTCACAAGAGAGAATACAAAAAGTAGCAACTAAAGAAAGCTTGTTTTCAGACATTACTTGGCTTTCTCAAAATCTAATAACTGTAAAAATGTCTCATTGACTTCCCAGTCTTAATTTCTATGAATCCAAAGCAGACATCAGAATAAAGCCTAGTTCTTCCAGTCTGCATTTAAAAAAGAGCAAAAAATTCACAACGAAATAACTCCTTTGTCAAATTAGATACTAGTTAAAATGCAGAACGTGCAGTTTCAAAAGTGTTGTCATTATTTGTATTTTTTTCCTTTTAGGCAGTTCATTGCAAGATTTAGTACCCGCTTTCCAAAATGTTGTGCAAATTACTCATAGCCCAGTGCCGCTATGCACCTTGTATAATAAAAAGCATACACTGAACACATGAGAAGATCTATCCTAGGGTGCAGGCTAGCACAAAACGCTAAATCATTTCCCTAAATATCAGTTATGCACGAGGGTGGCCCTTGTAGACCGCAGTTGAGGTGGGCTATGTCATCTCCAAGCCTTTCACCTCATAGGCAAGTGCTCAAGCTAATAGATAGTTAATAGCAAAAGATTTAGGGAGAAGAGGCTCTCCTCTCCTCCTGTTGCAGCTGTAGTTTTTTTAAACCAACTTCAATTTTTGGCTGACAGCTGCTTGGCACTTTCTGAGCAAGCTGAATGGATCCAGATGTAAGGGAGCGGCGTGCCTCTTCACTTTCTCAAGGGGCTTAGGTAAGTGTCTAACCACTCTGGAGCCAGAAACTCTGCTTATGCTTAGGTGAGGACGCAAACATGCAGAAAACTTTCATATAAGACTGGGAGGCGCACAGTGATTTTAGAGTACTCAAAAGTTTAAGCAACAGTTGAGAAGTCTTTTTCTTTATTTATCATCAGTTTGGGCACAGACACCTACCTGGTCTTCAGAAACCAGTCCAGTCCACAGCAGTGCAGTCTCAAAGTCTCCCTTTGCTTTGAAGTTGTATCCTGGAAAAAAAAAAATAAAATCAAATCAAACTGCAGAAAGAGGAGGTCATCTCTCCTCTTCTTTAGTAGCTCAGTCTTAAGGGAACCCGCCTGGATAAGGAAGGGTTGTGTTTAATATCCCAGTCTGTCTTCAGGGATTTGAAGCTTTCCACCTTCTAGGCAACTGACCTTACCACTGGGATAAAGAAAACCTGCAGAATTTGCCAAAACCCTCTAGCAGACTGTTTCACTTTAGTGTTATCATAAATACACATTAAAAAGAGAAACTCTCTGTGTGATATAAATTACACATTTACTGCATCAGTAAATAAAGCCTGTTTTTTTTCCAGGTGACACCTCTCCACAAGGCCTTGCTCATGCTTCTCCAACTCATTAAATATAAAACTACTCTATTGAAGTGAAACTGTTTTAGTAGACAGGATAGAAAAATTCCCCTTTGGTGCACAAGGCTGTAGTCCAGGTTGCTGGTGATACTGGTTCCGACCTACTGAGGTAGGAAATGATCAAAATCACATATTCTCATTACTAGGCACTGGGAGGAAATGCCACTAAGGCCTCCTCTTGCAGCTGCAAGCAGGAGCAACGCCTGACCCGGTCTCCACAGTAAGCATCTACATCCTTAGGAGAGAAATGGATTTAATACATACTTTCCTCCAGTGCTTGATGGGCTCAGACATCTCCCTCTTCACAAGGCTGACTGTGGTACCCTTTTGAGGTACCATACATACTCTCTCATGCAGCTTCCGCTAGGTTAGAAGGCTGATGGAGACCTAGCACTGTAGTGTTTAGCATGTTGTAACGTGATTCCCCTTGCAGATCCAACTGTAAGTTCCGTGTGGATCCCTTCTTCCTCTTGGTCTTACTGAAGAAACCTGAGATCTATTCTGAAAATATTGCAGGTTTTGCTAGACCTAATCGGTTGTTCATTCCTGATATCTAGTGCACCTGGCTCATTCCTTTTCCTCTAATCGGGATGCTGCTCTAAATGCTTTCAGGTCCATGAAGTTCTTGGAGGATACAGTTGATTGCTGAAAACCATCTGGACTTGCCAGGTGGTATAATATATACTAATCAGCTGTGGAGAGCAGTTCCCTTAGGAGCATTACTAGTTATCAGCAAACTTTGGATCCAACATATTTCATCAACTTCAATTTCCATAAATCTATTCCTTCATCCCAGTGCTTGGTTTGTCTGCTAATGCTAGGTGGTCTGTAACCATATTGACAAAAATGGCATGAAACCTTGATTTTGAAGTCAAGGTTTCAAAATCAAATGTTCAAATGTGTGGAAACTCCAGGACTACAATTGCCTGTGAAATTGTAATTCACCTCCTTCATGCACACATTTCATTTAGTTTCTAACACAAAATTTACACTGTATTGTTTGGGGTTTTTTTCTAGACCTACATCTTGTTTGCTGTCCGAGACGTACAGCACTCCTTGAACAGCCATTTAATGGTTTATTTTTTCCTCTCTCTGAAGGGTAAGCAGTCCCACGAATGCTTTGCTTTCAGATCTACTCAGAAGGCAGAGCAGTTCAAAATAAGCAAACTGATCTTCTGAGGTGAGTTTGAGCAGCTTGCAGACGGAAGAGATGGAGACAGCGGCAGCTCTCCTTGGGGGCAGTGTCGATAAAAACCAGAATGCAATCAGAACAGGGTATTTTATCCCATAAGCATATCTGCATGCCCACAAAGAAAGATGAAATAAGTTCCCTCTTCAGGCTCCCTCATACCTGCTTCTTCTTCAGCCACTGCTTTGACCAGAAAAAGCCAAGAGCATGGGGACTACCGATAGACAAATCTGCTGGGAATAATGCAAATCTGGAGCATGACATTCATTACAGAAACAACGGAGCTACAAAGCTACTTGTATACGCAAGTGCTGCTACTCAGGCAAAAAGGTAGAATCTCTTGAATTGTACTTAAAGTGAGAAGCAGCAAACTGAGGACTATCTGAACTCTCCTTATACCAGCATTTATAAACAGAGTCTGTTCCCTAGTTACCTCCCAGCTGTCCAGAATGCCTTACCGAATGCAAGGCAATGAACTCTTATTACGGTCAGTAAGAAAATACCCCCAATCTCTCTTCCTACCATTTGTCTGAAAGAGCAAAATCCCAGAAGCAAGAAGGCGAGATGCCTCCTTCTCAGCTCCCAGTACGGCTCGATCAAGGATTGCACGCAACCAGCTTCTGTTTGGCTTGTTGCTGCCAGTATTCTGGGGTACACGGGCCACAACCAGACACACAAGCCAGCGGAAAAAGGTATGTATGGCAGAATGACATGGCTAGGAGCGGGTAAGGTGATGTTCCTCGGTGGCCAACGTAGGTTTCAACTACTACTGATTGTCTGCATGCTCCATTTGCTCTAGCAGGGATCTGCTTATAAACTAATGATGTTCAGGTTGCCTTAGGAAGGAACCTAGGGTAAGGATGTGGCACACTGAGCACCCAAACCCCAACTTCCTCTGTTCAAGGAGATCAGTCTTGAAGGTTTGTACTAGCACTTATAACTCCTTCTGAAAGTAGAAAATTTTCCCTTAGAAACCTGTCTTTCTTCCCGCTCCAAAGTCTAGGCTGACAGAAACTGTTTGTGATCAAGGATATATCATAGTATTTTGCTTTTAGCGTTTTTTCTCCATCTTTTTCATAGTTTATTTTATTACTGATTATTTCTGCCTGTCTCCACAATTCCTGATAAAGAACAGAATGAATATTTTTTTGAGAGAATCTTTTTGGTCAGAAAAATGTTGATTTCACAAAATCAGCTGTTTGTGAGAAAGCATCTTTTTGTGGCAAAGCTTTTACTGAGAGATCACTCCGACCTCGGATAGATTTGACTTTAAGATCACAGAGAAAGCAAGCACTCCACTGCAGATTATCAACCAGCCAAGCAAAGAGCTAAAATGTATGGGACTTGAGTTCAAGTTATTTCTCTGACTCAAGAAAACGCATTAACTTTTTCCCTAAAAATGAAATCAGTTTATTGCCCAGAGACCTACTGGCTATTCTATTGCACACAGCTTTGTAATATCAAATAAATATAAATTTCTGTTACGCTTATGATGCTCCAAGGTTATAAACAAGAGAAGTGTTGTAGGGAGAAGAAATATCTTGTATTAGATCAGATGGCAAGCTTTAAGGCACATAAAACCTTCTCCAGTTCTTTGCACTCCTAAGATGTGCTTGGTTTTTTCCAGCTGTAGCATTTGGTTTAATAAAAGGTATTATTTCTCTTGACAAAATTTCCCTTCTGGAAAAGTTTGTCTCTTTCTAGTTTGCAACAGCAAAAAAACCCAACAAAACAACAAACCCAAAACAAAGCCAATATCTCAAACATCACTTTTCAAGCAGCTTCTCTTGCCTTTTAGAATTTGTGAAGACCTTCATCGCGACTTTCCTCTTCTCAGCAGGAGACAAGTTCAGAAACATTCCAGTTCTCACTGTGCCTTTGGACTGATTGTGTTTCAGGTATGTTTGAAAAGAGGCAAAAGGAGTTCAGTCGTCTTTGAGGCTATCGAAGCACACAATAAATCCATCGCATATGCAAG
Source organism: Stercorarius parasiticus (assembly GCA_013396915.1). Taxonomy (NCBI): domain Eukaryota; kingdom Metazoa; phylum Chordata; class Aves; order Charadriiformes; family Stercorariidae; genus Stercorarius; species Stercorarius parasiticus. The sequence continues at coordinate 712,248 of VWZL01005707.1, forward strand.
AGACCAGGTACACAGAGTACTCAAAGCAGAAATTTTATCCTCAGTAGCGTGTTCCCTCTGAAGGCGACGGCCTCTAAGTAGCCAAAGTCGTCTGAAATTCCATTTCTCACATTTCCTACCTGTTGCTTACTGCATAAATTACCAGAGTTTTAGGCAGAACCAGCTCCCAAAGGAATAATTCTTCCATATTCCTTCCTGTGAGAAAACACACGTTCACAGGGAAGTTTCATAGAATCATAGAATGGTTAGAGTTGGAAGAGACCTTGAAGATCATCCAGTTCCAATATCCCTGCCATAGACACCACTTGTCACCGATCTCCATCTGGACATTGAGCCATTGACTACTACCCTCTGGATGCANTGAGGCTGACAGGTCGGTAGTTCCCAGGGTCCTCCTTTCTACCCTTTTTAAACACGGGTGCAATGTTTCCCCTTTTCCAGTCACCAGGGACTTCACCTGTCTGCCATGACTTTTCAAATAGCATGGAGAGTGGCTTGGCAACTACGTCAGCCAATTGCCTCAGGACTCTGGAATGCATCCAGTCAGGTCCCATAGACGTCTGTATGTTCAGGTTCCTCGGGTGGTCACGAGCCTGATCTCCTCTTCCAGGGGTGGGGACTTTGCTCTTCTAGTCCCTGCCTTGTGGTCCATCAACTTGAGAGGTGTGGGGAGAGAGGTTTCCAGTGAAGACCGAGGCAAAAAAGTTGTTGAGTACCTCAGCCTTCTCCTCATCCGCTGTTACCAGTTTGCCAGTCTTGCTCATCTGGTGGAGTATGTTTTCTTTGACCTTTCTTTTCTGGCTGACATACCTGTAGAAGCCCTTCTTATTATTCTTTGTGTCCTTTTCCAAGTTCAGGTCCAGCTGGGCCTTGGCCTTCCTGACCCCATCCCTACACAACCAGCAGCGTCCCTCTACTCTTTCCAAGATACCTGTCCCTGCTTCCACTTCCTGTGCATCTCTTTCTTGCCCTTTAGTTTGACCAGCAGCTCTCAACTCATCCATGCTGGTCTCTTACCTTCCTTTCCTGATTTCTTACACCTGGGGATCAAGAGCTCTTGCGCTCTGTGGGAAGTGTCCTTAGAGATCTGCCAGGTCTGTTCTGCTCCCTTGTCCCTGAGGGGCTTTCCTCAAATTCAGGGTTCTGACGTTACTCTTCACCTGGTGCACATTCCTCAGGACTGTGAACTCCACCAGGGCATGATCACTGCAGCCCTCCAATCTTGACAACCAGCTCATTTGCATCAGTGATTCATAAATCAACCTAATTTTTTGTTTAACTTCTCACATCTCTGGTAGTGACAATAAGTTGCATCTCTTCTTATAGCCACTGCCAGGTGCCACAAAGGTAGAGCTGCTGTCTGTACCTCCGACTGGGTGGGTGGTACTTTACGAGTCAGTCAGTTGATGTGACTAAGCCTCCAGCTCCAGGCAACTTATTTTGAAAATCCTGGTATTAAAAGAAGATTAAGGAATGAAACAATAAAGTAAGCATTGGCCAAGCGGTGTGGAAAGGCTGAAGAGAGAAGGATTTCTTTGCAGACCACAGTATTTTAAATAGCAGTATATACAAAATAGACCTCACTCTCCAAATAAGATTTCTAGTAATGTTATTTCAGAAGGAATGTAGGAGGTGACGTGCAAACCAGACCTGCTAATATCAAACTATAGCACACCAGCCTCCTTTTCCATCAGTCTAGGAAAATATCATCCGCACACATTTGGTTCCGTCAGCGACATTTAAAAGACTGCTTTGTCATAACATGGTCAAGCTTTCTATACCTTCTGTTGGCAGCAGGGATAAATTCTTTCTCAGTAAGTGTTTTTCACATCTTGTTCCAATATTTCCTGCTAACTATCTTTGCTGATCACAACCAACTGTTTCAGTGGAAGATGGGGGAAGAGAAAGTCAGGCACTGCAGGGAAGGCTGCAGAAGTGAAAGGGATGTGGCACTGGCCCAAAATTTCTCTCAGTAGAAGAAAGGGAGGATGAGAAGTGTCACCCTCAGCTGTGAGGAAAGGAGGCTCCCAGGCACCCCAAGGACTGCACTCCTAGAGCACAGCCATGCTGCAAACATGACTTTTGAGAGGTCATCACTTGTTTTCCTTAGCTGTGAGTACTGAGATGGTTTATGCAACACGGTTCTCTGTGGGGCAGAAGGATAAGAAAATATAAATGTCTTGTCTCTGAATTTGAACCAGGACAATTTGCCTGAATTAACACTATGGGCTTGCCCTGCTCTTCTACATCTCTCTGTTACTGATTCCAGACCCTAAGTCTCTTGGGTGAAGTTCACACAGCTAAAGTTCTTTTATGTAGCAATATTAAGAACCGGCTTTTTCCCAAACTCCAATATATGACCTCAGCAGCAGGCATCAAGCCCAGGACACTTACCCCTGACTCCAGGACCCACTTCATTCCAGTGAAGCTGCAGCTGGCGGGGGCAGCAAGCCAGGTGCTGTGTTTCCCTCTGCTTCCCCACGCCTCGTGCTTCTGCTCTCTAGGGTGCGAGGTGGCAGCTACGGAGGTGCAAGGCTGCTGCAGGTCAAGGTGGTGTCGCTGCTCCATGTCTCGTGAGACCCCATCTGGAGTACTGTGTCCAACTCTGAGGCCCCAACATAAGAAGGACATGGACCTGTTGGTCCAGAGGAGGGCCATGAAGATGCTCAGAGGGCTGGAGCCCCTCTGCTGTGAGGACAGGCTGAGAGTGTTGGGGTTGTTCAGCCTGGAGAAGAGAAGGCTCCAGGGAGACCTTATAGCCCCTTCCAGTAACTAAAGGGGCTACAGGAAAGATGGGGAGGGACCCTTTATCAGGAAGTGTATAGAATCATAGAATCTTCACGGTTGGAAAGGACCTTTGAGATCATCGAGTCCAACCATACACACACAAAAACCCCTACAATCTCTGTCACTAGAGCATGCCCTGAAGTGTAGTGATAGGATGAGGGGTAACAGTTTTAAACTGGAAGAGGGTCGATTAAAGAATTTAGGAAGAAATTCTTTCCTGTGAGGGTGGTGAGCCCCTGGCCCAGGTTGCCCAGAGAAGCTGTGGCTGCCCCATCCCTGGAGGGGTTCAAGGCCAGGCTGGACGGGGCTTGGAGCAGCCTGGGCTGGTGGGAGGTGTCCCTGCCCAGGGCAGGGGGTTGGAACTAGGTGATCTTTAAGGTCCCTTCCAACCCCAACCATTCTGTGATTCTATGATTCTCTCCATTTGCCCCCTTTTTCCCTTGCAATGATAACTCCCACTCCCCGTCACACACCACCACTTGTACCCCTTAGCTCTGTCCTCCTCTTCACGTGCTGCCACAGCTGCTGAGATGGAGAAGGGGGAGCAGATCCCACCCCATCCCACACTGCTTACCATCCTCTTCCCTGTCCCAACCAGGCTGCAAAGCAATCCTGCTTTTACCACCAGCTTCCAGCTGAAGAAATGCCCTTTATTGACTGGCGTAACCAACACGATGCAGCGGACAAACACCAAAACCAGAGCTGGAAAAGATGTCTCAGTGCTAGGCCCACGCACAGTCCAGCGGGTCCAAGGCTGCCTGGCTGAACTGCTCCGCTTTACTCGCCTCCGGTTCCCACATCTGCAGAACTGAGCCAGTGGCGTTCGCTCAGAGGTTAAAATTTAGAGAGACGCAGAAATCTAAGATGTTTGCCTTCCTCCACTGCTGAAGCAAGACGGACTGTTAACAGATTCAAATTAATCAGGCTCAGAAAGCTAATTTAAAAATTATAAAACAGCCTCGGTCCTGCAGGAAGTGTTGAGCACTTAATATGGGCTGATTCTGTCAAGACGAAACATGCTAACGGTAACCGTTTGACTCAGCTACACCAGCAATGCCGTCATTTCTCAGCTAGAAGCAGATCAGTAGTAGGCAATTTTGAATGTCAGGAGGAGCTATATTTAATACCGCACATGTTTGGATAGGTCCACGCAGTGCACGGAGCCTCTTCCTGACCGAGGTCAAGCTGTTTCCCTGACTCATTTCACAACAAATTCTCCTAATTTCTCTTCTGACATTATTTTTCTTTTTTCAAGGCAGACATCTGTATTCTGAGTGTTGATTGGAAAAGGTGCCAGGAGTTTTTTGAGCGAGCACAATTTGCCACACACACACACCCACCCCCCGCCCCCGACTCCAGCCTCCCTTTTTTGTGGCTGCCTGAAGTGTGAATGGGAAGAAATCCCAGCCTGTCATATGGTGCTCTCCGAGGAACAAGACATCCCAGCTTAGCTCTGCTCTAGACTCCTTATCTCCTGGCATCCCACAGGCTGGAAGCCTCTTCTGTTATTTCAGTCTATTGTGGAGCAAGTATCTTCATTATCCCAGCCTATTACAGAGCATGCATCTTCATTATTATTTTGACCATTTATCTGCATTAGCCCCCTACAAGCTCGAATTGCCATGTTCTTGCTGATCCTGAGTATAAAAATATGCTGTATGCATATGCTTATTTCAACATTAAGATTTCTTTAAGTATTGTTATTTTTTCGATGACTTCCCGCCTATTTTTTGCATGGGATTCACCTTATCTAATATTAGCTGTAAAGGTACTTATATAGGTTGTCTTTATAGGTAAGGGAGGGAGATGACAATTTATTCCATCCAAATGCAGGCTCCTATTTAGCCCTCACTCTTTCGCTGTTGAGTACAGGGAGAGCTGAGGCAGCCAGCCCAGTCCGCATGCCTGAATGCTAGGCAGCTAATGTTCACTGTACGTCACTCTTTCCTCCTGGTAAAACTTGATCACAAAAGCTAAAAATCAACATTTTTTTTTTGTTTTGGCTAAGTTATGTCTCCACTGGGCTTTTTTGTTTTCTTTAGTGCAGACGTAGGGATTCATATGGATAAGGATTCACGTGGGATGAGCTCTTCACCATGAGAGCTCAGCAGGCCCACACTGTGATCCCAGCTGTCCCACCGCTGGTCCACAGCTGTCCCAGGTCCACACTGTGATCCCACCACCCCCCCAGCAGACTATTTGAAGGAAGGTAGCTCTCTGCTCCCACTGACGTTGTTCTTCACCTTTCTTTTTGCTTTCCCTCCCTTCTCCAACCCCCACAGGGGAAAAGATTACTTTCACCACTGGCGGCAGGGTCTTGTGCTTTACGCCCCAGGACTAATCCTTGCTGCGCCAGTTGTGATGCAGCTGATTGCACAAAGTAGCTGCTGCGCTTCAATTCTGTATCTGAAAAACAGGAATCCGAATCGCCTTCCCCTACCTAGAGACGGTGCGAGGAAAATGCCGGTGATGATTTGCAGGAGCTCAGGTACGATTCCAACAAGAGCCACAAGTATGTGCATAGCTGCCATAGGATGAATATTGTCTATTAAACTACTGCCGATGGAGATCAAGAATACAACTGTCCTGTTGTTTTTAAACACAGGCTACCACAGAAAAAGTAAGCAGAGCGGGCTTGATTCATTGTGCCTATTAAGCTCACCTAATTCCAACCATCTTCGAACTTATCATCAAGGTTGAAACAGCCATTTAGGTTCCTTTTACACTTAATAGAGAGGTGCATGTATCTCCAGAGGACCATTTTCCAACACTAATCTTAGGAAGAGATGAAATGGCCCTTGGACGCGTTTACTTTTCTCCATTAACTACAGAGGAAGGCACGACAGCTTCTTCAGACAAATTATCCAATTTTTAAGCAGTTAAAGTTAGGTAAGACCAATTTCAGCTGATTTAACTAGTGGGCACATTCCATCAGTTATGCTTTCAGTACCAAAGCATGCTTAATTCCCTTAGTGCAGCATCTCATTAACTCAAATCCATTTAACCATTTTGGATAGACATCAGAGCAGCAACAAAAAGAGAGTTCAGACATCAAACGTGTGACCGAATGGAAGGACAGTGGCAATAAAATTCAGCAAATGCCTTCATACAGTAATCAACCTGAGACAGCGCCGCGCATTCCTTGGGTGTTAGGCATCATAGCAACATCTGCCCTATGTTTCAGCGAGTGAAATGGGGATATTTTCATATTATTGTATTCTATCTAAAAGCGTGAGCAGCTAAAAGATGGGATGGTTGGAGCGTGTTGCTCAACAATAACTTACCTAACGTAGCATCTTCTCTGTCTGAAGTACCGCTCACAAATACCTAGGGAGCTGCTGCAGTTTCAAAGGACTGGGGAGAAACACGCTCTTTTTGGAGAAACTACGACATCTGCTGGTTTTTGATGAGAAACCTAGAAATACTTCATTACAGATTTCAAAAGAGGTGTATCCTGTGAAGGCACAAATGTGACCTCAGAGGTGCAAATGACAGTGACAGTGTCGCAATACATCAAGAAAGAAGCTGAGTTTTTGCAAGCCCCGTGAAGTCATCAATGGGTAAAAAGAATTTGAGGTCAGCTTCACAGAAAGGCTTCACAAAGCATCATAGATCACTGGAATCTGACAGAATTGCTCTCAAGATGTAGGAATTCAATACTTGGAAATGAAATTTACGCTTGATTTTTTGTGTTTCCTGTTGCTCTCCTTTAAGTGCATGCATATAGGCACTTCAACACTGCGTGCAAGAGCATAAACTCTTCAGTTCTGCAATGGGAAGCAAAAACATTGCAGGAAGAAGCAATAGAAATCAGGCAGTTGCTAGCAATTTTTACTAGTAGATATTTACTAATCTTATTTACTAAGCCAGTGTCACAATGTACTAGGAATGATGGCCTGTTCTCAGATACCTGTTTTTCAATAAATGATAAAACCAGAACTACCATACATACGATCTTTAAAGACGTGTTATTTTCACCGGCGAAGGAGTACCAATTTGACGTGCCCCAAATTTTCTGCAGAATGCTATTCACTACCGAATGCTTGTACATGCGACCGCTGCTGTATTTCAGCCGTGTGCAGTGACCCATTCGTAAACTGTGTGCACAATCCCATTCATACACCACTTTTGAACATTTAGGATGAAAGATGACACGTAAATGGAGGAAGCTGTAATGTTAAGTATGAACATTAACACCATAAAGAAAAGCTTTCCCTTGCACTTGAAGGTCAAAGGTCTGGGCCCATTCTTCTTAGCTTAGAATAAAACTGAAATAACATTCAATGCTTTTATCACCTCCAGATCGGTTTATTATCGCAGTGTAATATAACAGACAAGGCCACAGGGAGTCAAGTACAGTCATGGATGCAGGAAAATGGGTTATAATCTCATCCGTTCAAGGTATAGTGAATAAAAAAGTACGTTTGCAACTGGCAATAATGTGCTTACAGCTGGTGTCATTGAGGAACAGAGGGCTTCTCTGCAAACCCTGCCGCTGTTTAACAGACCACAGCAGCGCTGATTTCTAAACCAGGAAATTAACAGAAGGCTGCAAAGTATTACGTGTCCCCAACTGTATCTTTCAAGCACTCCAGTAAATCCGTCAGCATATTCTGCTGTTATTGCCATAGACCAGCTGAAACGTAAAGACGACAAGACAGAACGCCGTGACCCAAGACACCAAATCAGGGGGTTTTTGCGTTCTTGTCAGCAGGTTGTTGTAAAAAATCCCAGGCGAAAAAAATAAGGAAGACTAAAGAAAAAACTTCCGAAAATGTCAGTACCCAGAACTATACCCAGATGTTCAATAGGAAACCAGTCGCCGGAAACCTGGAATTGGCATCGTTATATTTTGATGTACAGCACAAAGAACACTTCCAAGGCAGAACTGGCAAAGGATCAGCATCTGCTACCTGCTAATTAACACTTTAAACGTAGCGTCGCAGGTGGCTGAAACAGAACAATGCAAACCTGGAGCACACCGGCACGCCAAACCTCGCTCTGCTGGGAGGGATCTCGCTCCCTCCCGCCTCTCCGCAGAATCCATCCCAGAACCGCGTGCAGTGCGCTGCATTCGTCTGCTGCTTCTTCGCCGTGACAGCCAGTATTATAGTTATTTAGGTGTTGTGTAACTGTACTAGTTAATGTTTGCACAGTGCTTTGAATACGTGAATTGCTATCCAGCTATTCAGTATTATTATTTCCATTAGGATGAACCTTAAAAGCGTATTGGAAAAGGCGGTGCTTAGGTTGAATAACCTCCTTTAAAGAGGAACAGTAAATCCATCAGATCTTGTCAAGATGTTGTACTACCTGAAAAATTTGGAATTATGTCTGCTTTTGCAATACACACACGTGCACATGTGTGCACATGCACACTATTCTATTTCAAAGATCAATACACTGGTTTAACTAGACTTTGTTTTTTATTATTATCAAATAGAAGAAAACTACACAATGAATATATTACAGTTTCTATAAAGTTAAAATCAAATAGTATGCCTTAATGACAACGTCAAGAAAACTAGCCTTGGAAATCAGAATTACTGATGTTCTTTTATACCAATCTAACTGTCTCCACATTATATCTTCTTCAGGTCAGGGTAGAATTTTATCGATACAGAGAAATTAAGCAGAAAGGTGGTACAAGTGCAATTATACCACCATAAATTGTAATGTGGATACTGGAACCAAAGTAAAAGTCCCTTTTGTAATTCCAGGATAACAGTTAAGAAGAGTCCTGCATTTCAGTATAAAACTAGGTATATGATGAATTGTATCAATATGACTACAATGGTATAGACTAATACCTTATGGTGGCTTAACTTTCTGTATCAAGAATTATGTTGATTTGAAAAGCTGTGTAGTCAATTAAGGGAAAAAACCCACCCAGCTTTACGCTTATATGGGCATAGATAATTCAGATCCTCCTGGAGATTTTATCTCAGAGAGAAAGACGAGCTAGAATAAAGTTTGCTAACTTAAAAGTAATCGGGACTCACTCAATTTGAAAAGAAACCTACGAAACAAGAGTGGTGATAGCTACGGTGGATATAAAAGCAGCTATGTTTGCAGAGAGACAGGAGGTTTTTATATTAATGCATAGAAAAAAAGGACAAACTTACTTATTAGAAGCCAGTCCATTTCTTCCAGCTGTGGCTTTTCATCTGATGGAAGCTATCACCTCTCTTTACGAAGTACGCTCCATTTAAAAAGATTGATAGATTCATATTACTGAAGCAATAGCTTCACAGAACTTCACTGTCACGTCTAATGACAAGGTATGTTTTCTTTAAAGCTGAAATCAGATGAAACATTTACTTTTTAACGCGCAATCTAAGGGTCTCAGCCCACATTTGGTGGTTCAGAGGAAGTCTGGAAGTACCAGCATTTCTTCAATACCCATGGGCCAAGCAGGTTAATGAAGTGTCAGGGAAGCTGGAGGTTGTGAAAGACGTTGGTTTCGGATAGCATTTAGTCCATTTTTTTTTTAAACTATAGGCTTAGAAGAAGGATTAATCTGAGATTCATGTAGATGTCTTCATCCTTCTGAACCAGTCACTAGAGTCCCTGTTACAGCTGATGAAGAAAAATGGTCACTTTTAGAGATGATTTACCCTGATGTAGATTGTAAAATAAAACAGACAGCCCTCGATATGGGAAGACTGAAATGAATAGCTAAATTCTAAGACAAAGAGATCCCACATTGGCTCTGATAGTATAATCAGTAATTGAGTGTCATAATTGTGTGTTTAGAAGACAAAATAAAATGTCTTGAACATTCTTGTGTTGTCTTCCTCTCACCACCTCAGTTAATACAAAGAACAGTCTTAGAAGAAGAAAGGCAGAGACCTTAAATCCCTACATGAGGCTGTCTTGATGGTTAAAGATTTACTCATGGAACAGAAGCTGCAGTTTGAAGTCCCATCTCTGCTCTTGCCCAGCTGTCCTGTAAAGCTCAGTTTAGCTATTTGGCACTTCCCTAGACCAAAAAGCCCTTGGGAAGCTGCCTTGTCTAAGGGCAGCGATCCAGGGGAACAGAACAGCTTCTGCTCTTTCTGCATTTTGGACGAAAATAGGAAAAACCAAAAGGGCCAAAGCCAAAAAGCCAAAAAGCCAAAAAAGAAAAAAAAAAGGACTCTGTAATGAATAGTATCCTCAGCTTTACTCCTCCACCCTTGCCTCTGCAGTTTCCCTTCAGACCAGTGAGATGGTTGATCCGCATGCGCCATTGCTGCTTCTCTCCCAGCATCCTTTCACCCTCTGTTTGGACCTTCTCCCCAGACTCCGTTTCTATTATCTCTCTGTCTGTTTGTGCTGGTTATTAATCACATCCAGAAGGAAAGAAAGAATGAATCAAGCCTGTGACACTAGGAGACTTTTTCCAGCCACCCTTTCGCTCAGCTTGTTCCTTTTGCTCCCTGGACACCACCATGTGTTTGTCTTACCTGTTCAGTCTGTTGGCCTTTGAGCATGGACTGGCTCTCACAAGTCATGTCCATATTGCTAAATAAATGAGTGTAATGGGGCAAACTCAAAGCCTGGACCTGTAATTGTCCACATCACTTACTACTTATTCCCCAATTCTTATCCTTCTTTAGGTAGCAGTATAGATGTCAGCACAGTGTCCACAAAATCTTCAGTATGATAGCATAGATTGCTTCATAAGCTCTCCGCAAACTAATATTTAAGGATGCTTCTCCATACAGGGAGCTCTACAGAGGTCCTTCTTCCTTTCAGAGCCCCACGCTTGTCCATGTGTGTTTGTGTCAGGCATGATCCCTCTACTGCTCTGAAGAACCAAAGTTAATTGGTTGCACAGTGTATGGTGTAATCCTCATACTATTACCTGGTTCTAAACTGTGGGTTCAGTGAACACAGTAACCAAATCCATGAGACTAGAAGCAGTGAAATTCCCTGTAGTCCAATACACACATTTAGGGTCCTATCATTTCACGGGACAAAATCCTATGAACTGAACAGGAGCTTTTCTAATACTGGAATTCCCTGGCTTGACGGTGAATGTGTATTTTTGACACACTAGAGAGCCAAAGAGGCTTCTAACTGAAACTGAAAGAAATTGTTTGCTGTGAGGGTGGTGAGCCCCTGGCCCAGGCTGCCCAGAGAAGCTGTGGCTGCCCCATCCCTGGAGGGGTTCAAGGCCAGGCTGGACGGGGCTTGGAGCAGCCTGGGCTGGTGGGAGGTGTCCCTGCCCAGGGCAGGGGGTTGGAACTAGATGGTCTTTAAGGTCCCTTCCAACCCGAACCATTCTGTGATTCTGTGTGATTCTGTGAAACACATAGCAGCATTGCATGTTAACCGGTGGAGCGTTCGGGCTCGTAAAGTAATATTTTGAGGCAGACGTGTGTCGTGGGAAACAGCAGGAATCGCACTGCCCTGAAGGCTGGGCTAAGGTTGCTCTCTGACAGATTGGCTTTAGGCATTGTATGAGGTTGTGGCAGAAATAATCCAGACTCTTAAACCTTGAAGGACTTTAACAATATTTTTTGTGCATATTTTTCTCACCTAAGAGTACAGAAGAACTAAGTGGTTTATTTTGAACAGCACTTTAGTGCTAATGAAAGCTCTGTACAATGCAGCATATAGCGTGGTTCCTCCCCTGGCTGAAGGTCACGCCTCAATCAATTAAGAAAGAGTCTGTATGTTCTTCCAGATGTTTTTCATGCATGATTTCAAAATGGACTGAGGTAACTTCTGTCTTTTCCTTAGACTAAATACCTCGGAGCAGCAATAGGCTGTTGAAATTCAAGTCATATCTTCCATCCAATCTTCCCTGTTTCCTCAGAAATGCCATCTGGGGGCAGCCAAATAGGAAAAGCAGTTAGCCGATCTTCTGGCACCTTCAGTGAGATTAATGAATCCATCACGGGAGAGGTCAGACAAGGTAGCTCCATGCCACTCTCGAGCCATTGCCACAGGAACACAGGAATTATTTTAATTTCAAAACTTTTCCTCCAGCTTTTCAATTTAGCAAAGAGCTACCTTTGGCAGGAGCCACGCGAAGGAGCCTTGGGCTTAAATAATTTAGCTGTGTGGAAAGGTGGAGGAAAGTAGGTGGAGAGGGCTGGGGGGAGAAGCTGTAGCACATTTTCAGTCGCAAACTTTATTGCCATACCCACGATGGGAGCGAGTTAGAAGGCACGTGCTTGTTGCAGAGAGAGGCCCTCAGAGAGCAGATAGGTAAGGAGGAAACTGTCACTTGTCAAGTTACTCTGGCTGTCACTGTGCTGCTATTAGCTCTGTCTCCGTTCCAACATGTCTGCATCGAATCATGCCTTGCGGAAAATTATCATTTCTCTGTTATATCAAAAAGTTATCAAATACATGTTATTTCCTTTTGATTTGCACAGCTTCTGCATTTCATTTTAGGGACAAGGAGGAAATGAAGGAAGAAGAAGGAAGACAGTTCTGTGGGGATAGAACTGAAAACCCAAAGGTTTGTTGCAGAGAGGTGCTTAAGTATAGTGCGCAGGTAAGGAAAAAAAAGTGTCATTTGTCAAACACTGGTATCTCGTTGAAGATGTCCCTGCTCATCGCAGAGGGGTTGGACTAGATGACCTCTAAAGGTCCCTTCCGACCCAAGCCATTCCACGATTCTATGACCAGTCTGGAGGTGCTGAGGTAGCCCTGAGGTGGCACATTCTATGATGCCCATTTTACTGTTAACCCAAAATGGAGGAACGGTGTGTAATTACCCTTTCCTACAAGCTGTCACTAAGGACGGCTGTGCATCTGCTTTCAGAGCAGACAAGTGTTCTCAACAGCATTAGCCAACTCTTTTGGGGCTCAGTAAAGCAAAATACAACGTTTTGCACCAGGTAGCACTAGGACAGGAACAAATACACCCATTTCTCCTCAGCATGCCTGTGTGAGTTGAAGCATAAGATAGATTCAACTTAAATTAATCCAGAATGTAAAATAAAACTGTTTAGATGCCATCAGTGAAAAGAACAGAAATTAAAAGTGAACAATTGACACAGATACCTTTAAAAAGCTTAACTCTTAAGGCAGATTATCTCAGCTATTAGCCTACAAACTAATTTTCTAGGGAAAAATTAGCCACGTATCCTTCCACTTACTGACAAGTTTAAGGTCCAAAGCACAGGGTGAAGGATGTTGAGGCTTTGTAACGAGGCAACAAGATGGTTCGTCTTGTTGAACGACAGCTCTGCAATCTGTTTCCTACACCACTTATGCAGGTGAAAGTACTAGACAAAGCTATGTAGCCTTTCACAGAATCACAGAATCATAGAATCATAGAATGTGTTGGGTTGGAAGGGACCTTTAAAGCTCAGCTAGTCCAACCGCCTAATGCTGACATGCATCAGCCAGTCTCCTACATGTACTAATTGCTGCTCAAAACGTTTTACTGGGGCTACTGCTCTTCACTTCTTTTCTGTTCCCATTCCCTCACCCTAATACTTCTTCAACCTTTTCTACCTGCCACAAGAACCAGAGATTTTTCACATTCCAAAGTGCTGCAATTGTGCAGTGTTGCCTAGGACTTCTGCCAGTGCAAAAGAAATCAGATTCTCTTCGAATAGCTTCTGAAGGAGAAATACTGTTCTTTGTCACATATAAATCCAAGAAGCTCTCTGCTGGCAGCCCACTGGTTTACATTACGTGTTGCATCACCTTCTGAAAATGCACAGAAAGCAACCAGAGTGAAAGCCATAGTATCAAAAGGAACTTTATAGATGAGCACTTCACCTGTTGTTAGTGTAGATGGCCTGGAGCTTCACACCCCACCAGCCGTGTGGTTGTCAGTATGTCCAAACAAGAAGGCGGCTGTAGTCTTTTTCTTTGGAGCTGGCACACTGTGTCCTCTCTGGGAGCCTTGGGCACCCCTTTGCCCCTGACAGCAATCATTTGGCTTCCATTAAGTAAATATGATGAGCAAAAATATTAAGAATGCCGTGGGTGTTTCACCAGGTATTTGTTTTGTGTGGGAAGCTTTCAGGTAGAGAGAATAACATGGCTTAACATGGACTTTCTAAAGGTATGTCATATAACCTTCCCACGTACATAACAATGCGGTTTTACTATTTTCAGGTTTAAGAGAAACACTTTTGTTCCCTACCATTCATGTCTGTATAAATTTCCCACGGGCATGTGGCAGTGTCACACACTCAAAGGCAGCGCCACCTCAAAGAATCTCTGCAAGCGTTACATCCCAGGAAAACCAAGCACCTGCCAGGCCCCTCCTGAGAGGGGTCACTCTCTCTCTAGAAGCAGTGAGAGCTTCCAATACGATTAGTTACCCATGTTCTTTTCCAGAAATAATGCTTGTAGAGCACCCGCAACACGTTAGGTGCTCTGCAGCTGAGGCCTAAGATGTGGTCTCTGTCTAAAAACGTGTAAGGAGCTTTGAGATAAACGTTGTGTTCAACACTTAATCCTTAATAGTCCCAGACAATCTCAGTCTTTACAGTTTATTTTCCTATTCCATTTTGAAACACACTTAGAGCTTCTGCATCCTGTGGCAATGAGTTCCACAGGCTGTTTATGATTTGTCTGGAAATAAAAAAAAAAAAGAAAGGAAGTACAATATTTAATTACAATATTTATGGCTGCTACTTGGTATATATGTGTGTGTGTGTAGATATATATAAAAATATATAATATATATGATATATATAATGCGTATTTTTTATATATATAGTATGTGTTGGTACTGACTACTTACTTGCTGAATATCCTTCCTGAGCGTGTTATGATCTTAGAAATGCCTGTGAAAGAAAGATAAAAAGATGGAGTCACAGAAGCCCAGGTCAAAGAATTTCCTCGTGTAGAATGAAAGGGTGCAGAGTAGATCATTCTGAAGATCGGAAATGGATTAAAATAGGAAGGAAGGGATGGAAAGCTAAATCTGGGGGGCTAAATATGGTGTCATTTTGTCTTTAAAGCCTACCAGTTCACAAGATGGATGGGTTATATTTCAGGCAGTAATATTATCTGCAATCTCCCCCAAACATATCTCTACTCACAAACATACCTGTTTTTCCTGTGTTGTTATCCCAATATGAAACAAAATTGATTCTTAAAAGCTGACCGTAGTGAAAACCTCCAGTAATACTGAAACAGCAAACTTTAACTCCCACCGTATTAGCGATCTGCCTGGTACTTGTGTTAAAAGAGCTCCATGGTCACTTTTCCATAGGAAATGTGGGTCCATGAGCACTGTTATCCCATAACCCCAGCACCGCACAAGACATTGAAAGAGATTTCTGAAATAGCCAAGTGCCTGCTCAAGGAATTAAGAGAATTAAGACCGTAATCTAGGATGTAGATGGTTCTTAATTCTTAAAAAGCTTTAACTTCCATGTTCTTTTCTCCTCTGATGGTTTCAGAACATTTTACAGGGGTGAGTACTATTGTCCCCTCCACCTTTTACACATCTGACTTCAGTTCAGGGCAGCTGTGCAGAAAACCAGCCGCCTGTTTCAAGTCAAAACTTATTTCCATGGTCGTTCATGATAATTTAAGGGGGTGGGGGAAAAGGGGGGGTGGAACTCTTCCTGGATCTCATTCCTGCCTTTTTCCCTTTTCCCTTTTGAATGTATGAGAGGTTCTTTTCTCATAGTTGCCATGGCATTTGTACTAACCCACATCTCTAGTTATGACCCAAGCATCCAGAAAGAGAAAAAGGATGGTACAGTTTAACCTGCACATAGCAGTATACAGGACCTTAGCTCTACTGGTAAGATATTAGAACCATAGAATCACAGAATGGTTGGGGTTGGAAGGGACCTTAAAGATCACCTAGTTCCAACCCCCTGCCCTGGGCAGGGACACCTCCCACCAGCCCAGGCTGCTCCAAGCCCCGTCCAGCCTGGCCTTGAACCCCTCCAGGGATGGGGCAGCCACAGCTTCTCTGGGCAACCTGGGCCAGGGGCTCACCACTCATGAGATCATGAGATACAGCAGCAGAACTCCTTAGTCCTGCCCCAAATTGCTGCCTTATCCAGAACTGTTTTACATAAAATAGTAAAACAATCTTGTGAGAGACTTTATAAACACGATCGCTAAAAAGCTTTGTCTTTGCTGGTGGTGAATTCAAAACTTCAGTAATTTTTAGCTGATACATTTGACAAGAGCTTTTACGGAAGGATTTTTCACATAATGTATTTGAACAAAAAAGAGAGAAATGGGGCTTTTACAGGACATACTTTTCACTGCATTTACCATATTTGCAATATTTTCTGTCGCTGTTTGTAAAACCCACGGTAACAGTGCTGTTTCAACTGTTGAATCTCACTCGCTGACTTTACTCATTAGACTGCTAAAACTGGAGGTGGGGGGATCACTTCCTGAGAAACTTCATTGCCTTTTGGCATTATGGAAATATTCTCAATTAATCTTAGAGTAATGAGAATTTTGGGAAGCAAAGGTTGCAGTGAATGTTTGATGAAGTAACAGTATGTCAAGAGTCTAAACATGGCTTGATTATGGAAATGAAATTTGGGTAGGGAATTCAACTATTAAAGCAGAAAATGTCTAATTAAATGGAACCCATGCATTAAATTTCACTTATTCTCAACACAAGAATTCTCTCTCAAGTTCTGTTTAAGTAGAACAGCAACATATAATTAAAAATCTAATACCACCTTCAAGTTATAAAAGGCATTCTACTTTTAACAGGAAATAGCAGCCCACATGAGAGATTTTCATTAACTGAAACAAATATTTTCACTATCAAAATGTATTTGAGCGTTTATGTTCAGCTTACAGAACACGGAAATGATCTCAAGGAAAAAATAAAAGCAATAGGAAAATACATTCACAAGTATATGAAGTATTTACATGTCTTCAAGATAGCAGAGGAACTTCAGCTCCTGAGCGTTTCATAAACACTAGCATGAATATTCATATTTCATAAAGTTTATACCCAAAAGCTCATCATCTGCTTATTATTTGCTGTCTGTTACTCTCCCGGTTAACACCTTCCAGCAAGTCAGTCCCAAATCAGAAACAATTGCACATAATTTACATTTACAAAACATCATGAATGGAAGAGAGTTGGTCTGCAGATAGCACGGGGACTGATGGCAATGCTTGCCCGACCCTGCTGCCACTGGCAGGGATGACGGACCGGGGGCCTTGTTTTCCAGCAGAAGATGCATTCCTGCTAATAGGCATCGCACCCTGGTATATTTAGGCTCCTTTACCCTAATGGCCAGATTTGCCCTCAAATGAGACAAAGAATTCAAACGCTGTGTGGTTGTGTCGCCATAATGCCTCAGCGCCCAAGTCGTGGTGTCGGACGCCGGCGTGGCTGGTACAACAAACCAAGAGCAGAAACAGGCTTCGTGTCCAATGCTCACAACTGGAGCTGGGCAATATCATCACTGAAAGAAAAACACAGGGTTAGTCTATTTGGTTGAAAAGGCGTTTTCCAAGGACCAGTAACCATTTTTCACATTTGACGAGTGATTCCAGATGTAAAAAGGTACCTGAAAAAATCAAAATGGCTTATTTTTAAATCTAAATTTTTAAATGAAGAAGTGTGATTTTTCATTTTAAAACCCTTTTTAAAAAATCTGTTTTTATTACTATAGGTAATCTTATTCTTGAGTTGAAAGCTGGATTGTTTGAATATCAAAGTGAAAAATCTGTTAGAATGACATATTTATATAGCCTACTTACAATCTACAAGCAACAACAACTGGATAAAGATGGGAGGCACGGGTAGTCATTGCAGCTTCCCAAGAGCTTAAATTTTGCCAAGCTGTTTCCAAGCATGCCAGCAAGAGACTGACCAGATTTGAAAAATGAGACCTATGACCAGTTCGTGAAGATGTTCTCTCCAAACCTGACACGCCTGAGAGAGAGCTGAGAAGAATTTGCTTGAAAATTTAATGGTTGCTGATGTATTTAAATTCAATCAATTTCTAACTGGTTGCTTTGTAACTTCATGCTTCGTCCTAAATAGCCTGACAATAGTATATTCTTATAAAAACAGTCTGTGGCTCGCTCCACAGCACACACAGAAACAATGACTGATAGCAAATTCCTCTCAGACCACCTAGGATGGACCCATAAAGTTAAGAACATGAATAACTGAGCATCAGAATAGCACAAATATTTACCAAATTGTTTTAGCTGGCTAGCTTAATACCCATGTCACCCAAAACTAATTTTTCTGGTGGAGTTTACACCTCCAGACCAGCACTAAAGTACCAAGTATAACTAACACATTTGGGGCTTCAGGGAATTTCAAGCCTGAGAAAAACTGATGAGGAGAGAAAGTAATGGCGATTAATACAAAATGAGATCAAAAAAAGCCCATCAGTATGAAATGGGCTGTGTAGAATATCTCCCAGTACAGCAATTGCATTAATGAGCATGCAGTTTCCTGGAGCCGAGTTGTTACAAACACTGGACTGTGATACCAATTACACCCTATAAAATATAAACAACTTATAAATATAGAGAAGCTGCTCTAAAACCTACGGCTACCTAACACGTAGATGCAGAACCACCAGGAAGACACTGCTGTGAATTCCCTGGCTCCCCAGGCAAACTTCTGAGACGTGACAGTTCACGTGCACAGACCAACACGGAAAGGGTGCAGTGAAGTAACGCCACAATGGACTGAAACACCTTTGCTAAAGTGAGGGAGACTTCTTCAACTCTGAAGCAGGAACCCAGGGAAATCATGGCTGATTCAGGACGTCTTGTGATGGCGGAAGGACCCGAACATGGGAAATTCAGACCTAGAGTCAATAAGATAGGTGATCATACGCCTTCTAATTTGAAGTCAGATGAAGCAAGAATCACCCAGTAGTAGGGCTGGAAAGCTGCCTCTGTACCATTAAACAGAACAGGACCAGGAGCCTGAGCCTTCAGGACGAGGCCTGGCTTCATCCATGTTGCAAAGAACTGAGCTGGGTCCAGGTCATCCCCTGGATAGTCCTATCCTGGTAGATTAAACAATGTCAAATAATGAACGTCAGCCCCAGAATTAAATTGCCTGTAATGTTCGGTTGCTGGAACAGGCCCTGGCATGGAATTCCCATACCACTCCATAAACACAAGAGTTTGGAATGTGGCATGGACCAAGGGCTGCTCCCAACAGGCAGCTCAGACGTAGATACTCTGGTTTTGACTCTAACAGATTTTAAATCTATCGATGTAGGCTCTTTGTGCCTTCTGGCCTCAGTGTCAGAAATGGGTCCCAAATTCTTGCAACTCAAAGGAAAAATTCCTTTATGCGGAGTGGTTTTTCCGTTCACAGGGCCTGACAAACGTGAGGGCTGTGCTGCAGCCTGACACAGTGATTTTTAATAGTAAAGTGAGGAAATGTGCTGCCTCCTCTGGATGGAATACCATTAGGACAAGCAGAGGTGCTTCAAAGTGCAAAGCTTGCTGAGATAAAGCTGAAGGCCGATGTCGAGGAGCAAAGGAGCCAAAAGTGGTGCACTCTTGTCCATATCACTTTTTTGTGACCAGTCTGAACACTCCCCAAAGTCTTTGTATTCAAGTGGTGTAGACAAAATGGCCCAAAACAGGGCCAGAGAGTTACAGTTAGTGAACAGAATTAATAGTTAAGCAATATTTGAATTTGTGCTGTGACCTTCGTTCATT
This sequence comes from Stercorarius parasiticus, assembly GCA_013396915.1. Lineage (NCBI taxonomy): Eukaryota > Metazoa > Chordata > Aves > Charadriiformes > Stercorariidae > Stercorarius > Stercorarius parasiticus. The sequence goes on from VWZL01005707.1 coordinate 731,643, forward strand.
TTACAGTAGACACATCTGTTGGATCCAGTCTCAGCTACTTTCTTTACCTGTGATATGGTGATTTAGTACACAGAAGTACTCAGCCCGCCTTTCACTGTGTATTTGTAAAGGGATTACACATTGGGACTCCAATATCAGCTAAACACTACAGTAATATAACTAATAGCTATAAGTTTATGGCAAATTGTAATGGTAGGGTGGGCATACAGTACTCTATTCCAGCATTCATTTTAAAATTCAGACCTCTAAATAATATCTTCTTATGTACATTTCTATGATTTTTAAGGGCAAAAATATTGAAAAGCCATTAAGCTCTGGAAATTGGGTTCTAAGTGATCAAACAAGTAAATTGGTCAAATAATAGTGCAACAAGGGATGAGCATCAAACAGTAAATCAAGGCTTGTAAGATTGGGATAACTGCCTGCGTTTATGAGAACAGCCAAAAACAGGTTCAAAAGAAGAAACAAGAAATACATAGGCTTCATTCACCATCTTTTATGAAGCTGAATCTTAAGTGACAAGCATAAATATTGACTTTGCAACAAGCATCCTATTAAGCATTTAATTTAGCTCAGGATTCAGGCTCTTGGAATTAAATAAAGGTTGGAACAGCAGTATGCTTACTGCAAGCTTGTAAGAGACTTTCTCACTCTAACACCTTCATGCATGCCCCAGACTCTACATCTGTAAAAACCCTGAATATGTTTGAATTTTTTTCTGTGAACGTAATGCACTTTCAGCAGCACGTTGCTGGAAGCTCTGTTACAGCGGTACAGCCCCAGTGCGGCTGGCTGGACCCAGTGCTCTTTTCAGAGCACTGGGGAAAGACTGTTATCCCTTTAGACTCTTCTACGGGGACTCTCTTATGCCATGATAGACCTTTGGTGAAGGCCCTTGGAGACATTCCCATGCCTTTTGAGTCCTATGTTGCTGCAGGTCTGTTTTCAGCTGTTTGAGCTGAACAAATACACAACAATATCACCAGCAGAACAACACGATACTCACAACAAGGAGTCTAGACAGAAGAGAGCAGGCAGAGAGAAACATAGGAAGGGTTTCTCTAAAATTACACTGGCACAGTTCATTCTGACCTAAGGCCACAATTTTCTCCCTCTCATTTAAATTCATTTTGCTGGTTATTTTTGTGGTGCAGATTGCTTCCCTGCCCATTCAAACTATTGGCAAGGCACAAGTAGGCTTGATCTTCATTCCCTTCGCCTTTTTTTCCATTTTCTTTTTGGAGACGAGCACATCATCTGCCTTTTCTTTGCACTGCAACGAAAATGCTGCAGGAAAACAACAAGGAAAAAGAAGAATCTTCCATGGATAGATGTTCAGATTGCATCCTTAATACGATGCATTATCTCTCATGCATGTAATTGATGGTTCGAAAAGCTATCCCTACTTCTCAGTATTGTCTTGTTGTTGCTAAGGAGTCTTTTTGTAAATACTTGCTTTTTGGAATCAGGATGGTGACAAATCACTTTCCAGGTTTCCATGACTGCTGCAGTGTTTAGCCTATTTTGATTTGTTCTGTGTTTACATCTGCTTTCAGTCTTTGTGTCCTGTCCTTTGAGAATTCACCTAATCTACTTAGGTTTCCAAAAAGTTGATTGGGAATTTCACGTTACGGTCTTTCTCTTAAAAAAAGAAAAAAAAAAAAAAAGAAAGAAAAAAAGAAAATAATTTTGACTTTGTCATTCTTTCCCCTGAAAGATTTGTGAAGTACAGGATATAACTACAGCAGATGTGAATAAGAAACAGAGCTCCCAAGTCATCTATAATATGAAGTTATTTCATTGGGATAAGAAGACTTTTTCCTTTCATGGCCTCATCATTGTTTGTTCCAGCTCTTAGCTAGAATTTCCAGTTCACATCATAGGCCCATATGAACCATACAAGCAAAGGCCCATATTTTCAACCTCCATTCAGCAAAACATAAAGTACCCTTAACGCTAACAGATTTCCAACACATGATTAAGTTCCTTTGAACAATTGTCTGAAAGCATTTTATCACTTCATAATCTTTTCCATTGCATACTTGGCATTTGACATCCTTTCAGTTGTACATCTAGTTCCAAGTACAACGTTGCACAAGTAGAATGTTCCAGTTGTACATCGAATTCCTGATTCTAAAGCACTGGGTGTTCGTTTTTAATCATCCTTCGTTCTGAAGCAGCTGAAAAGGTTTATACAATGGGTGATCCACACAAACTTTACCCCTGCAAAACTGCACGCTTATTGCAGGTTTTCCCCATGAACCGGTCAAGCGCGTGAGTACAAATCCATGTCAGCAGAGGTTGCCCCTGCCAGCTGTGCACTTTGAAAGCTGCTTGAGATCTCCTAGCAGCATTTTCTTCAGGGGAAAAAATAAACAAGCAGATGCAAAGAGAAGTATGTTGTCCTCTTTTCCAGTCCATTTTCAAAGGCAGTGATCTCAACCATTCCTACACTGATGCACGGTAAAGAAGAGATTTCTCCCGTCTGGTCTTGACGTCATCAGTCATATCTTTCACGCTTCTCTCATGGTTTCCCACCCCAGTTGATAGTATGAGGAGAAGTTGTTGCACATGTGACGAGATTTTCACTGTGGTCTTCATGTGAATTTTGAAAACGGATAAGGATCCATCTAGGCTTTAGATTTGGCTGCAAAAGTCCATTCTCCTGTGAAAAGGAACAGTCTTTGTCATCTCCATCGTGACTTTTGGGGACACATAACACAAAGGGAATCAATCCACTGATTCTGACAAAATTAAACACGTATTCCCACATCTTTACCTTTCTAAATAAAAACTGATTAGAAAGGCAAAAGATACATTATTGCGGTGATTTCTGGTTTTCCTCTTTACTGCTTTTGGGTTTCTTCCTTTACTGTGGTGTCTGCTCCATTTCCCAAGTCCCTTAGTTTAAATTTGAAGTGAAATATTTTCCAGATGCCATTTTACTGCTCCCTTACCCACGTAATGAAAACTAAAAGACACTGTAGAATCCCTGTTGAGGCACCACTATCAATGTCTGGCAAATACCCATCATAAAGCTTTATTACTGCTCTGCTGACTTAGAAAAAAAGAAAAAAGTCAGTCATCTACAACAGGATGAAGCGCAATAACAGTTTAATGGTAACAGATTCACTTTGGGGGTGTTATGATGCTTCTTGAGAAATTTTGCTTAAAATATGCATAAACGCACACAGGGTACAGTTTGGCAAGTGGAACCTTTCATACTCTATAAAAATAAAGTGCAATTAGTCAGTTGCAATTCAATTACATTTGTGTGCTAAATAAGGCTACTGAGAAAAATCACACACTGTTTATTCCTAAAGTGAAGCACTAATAAAGCTTTAATTTGATTTTTCTTAGCCTTTCTATAAAGTCAGTTTGCACCTTTCTGATTTGGTTGACAAGACAACCAAAAGTCCTGGCTTTTGCATTGAAGTAAATTTGAGGCTTGTGTCAGAGAAGACTTATTCCTAACACTCAGGGTAAACTGACCGACCCTGCAAGGCTAAACGAAAGAGTTTTGCCTTTTTTTTTTATTGCAGCAAAATTTTTATTGTAGCAAAAGTTTAAGATTCAAAGTCACCTTCCTAGCAAAATAGTGTGTGCTTGCCTCCCTCTCTCAAAATGCTTCTTAATCCATGAGGACTTTATTTCCCCTTTAAATAAAACAGAAATTTTATTTTTTTTTAAGTCCTGACATCCTATATTTTTACTGGATGTCAAATATACTTGAAGCTTACCTTGCCCCAGAGAATGTCTTTGGAAACAGAATTTGTCCCATAATACCAAAATGGATGGAGAAAGTTAATTAGTGCATACAAAATTTGACCTGTAAGACCCATATTTCTGAATGTATTCTTAAAATTGTAGCAAGTACACCTGGTCAGACCAAATGAAGTCAGAATTCAGGTCAAGGAGTAAACCAACTCCCTTCAAAACAGTGCAATATCTCAGGATTTACATAAAAGGAGATTTCATTGGACAGTAACCTTCAAAGCGGGAGAGAGTAAGAATGACCTAAACACGAGGTTTAAAAACTTTAGTAGAAATTAGTAAATTAGTAAAAAAACCCACCTTTGTAAAATCTTCAGCTGGTGGAAACCTCCCTCCCAAATTTCCCCTGTGTGCACAAGGAAGGGCCAGGTAGCAGCCCAGAGCTCCTCCTCGGGAAGGCTGCTCTCTAGACCTGCTCTCTCTTGGCTTGCCAAGTTTCACCCCATCCAGGACTTAGTAGTCCCTGGGCCCCCAGCTTTCACTCATACGAGAGCACGTAGTCTAAAATGTCCAGATTTCCTCCTTTCACTGCTCTTGGTTCTTCAAATTCTTTGCAGTCTGATCAATTTCTCAGTCCGATCTCAGGTGACTGCAGCTTTTGAGCTATTCATTAAAACATTCTGCAGATGAGCACCAGCTGTTGGTGTTGGACACCAGCTGGCTTCTCCCTTGAACAAAACCACATTACAGCATCCGCTTCTTTTGCTGGTGTGAATTCAACCAGCATTGGCTTAACCCAAGGTGAGAACTTGTAGCAAAACCTGTAGCTTCTGGCAGAGGAGAAACATTTCTGTTACATCAGTGATGTTTTTCTACTTGCTTTCAGGAAGAACCCAAAAATTCTTCTCTTCGAGCTGAAGGCTTTCCCTTCCCTCTCACCGTGAAGCTCAGGGATTTTTCAAGAAAGGACTCCTTGTCATGGGAAACACATTCCCAACACCCCCAAACACGCCACATTTCCTCTTTTGCATTCATTTGAATGAAATTAGCCACTGGAACAGGAATTACTCAACATCTGGCATTTGAGGAAAATAGCACAGCAGGAGACAGAAAATACTTCCTTTTTTCAGAGTAGAAAACTATGGTCTTTGGAAGGAGTGCTCACAATGCTGAAGATCATGTGAGCTCCTGGCTTCCAATGCCAGCCTGTATCCATTTCAGCTAACTGCTAAGACCTGTCTTGAAATCCAAATGCTGCCATGAAAATTGTCTGCATTCTCTGATTCAGCGGAAAAAGTATTCAACAAAAATTTCAGTTCCAAACACAATTATATTTCAACTTGACCCACTGAAACTGTAAAATGGCGTGGGTACAGCTGCTAGAGATGGTCAGGAGGGGTTGGTGTAGGAGGATGCAATCTGCATCCATCTCCCATCTGAGATCTGGACCATCTCCCATACTGAGATGTGGAGATGCATGCACTTTACAACATGATTTTACATATAGATGTTTATGTCAATGAGTCACTAACTAATCAGACAAGTACCATGAGGGAGATTCATGTGTTTTGCAATAAATTACAAAATTCATGTGTAAGATCTTACTGGGCAGAGATTTTCTAATTAGACCACTAAACAAGTTTATGCTGATAGTCCCCAAAACTGACCAGAGTACAAATCTGGGAATCGATTGGAGAAGAACACAAACACCTTTTCATCTCCCATCCACCAAGGCCTATGAAATTAGAAGAAATAATATAAAGTGCAACGGACAAAGCAGTTATTAATAGTCTGCAAGCAAGAAACACATTGCCGAGTGGACAGTTTGGCATACATATTCTTTCCCATCTTTAATACCTGTGAGTCTATGGAAAAAGCTATTGACTAGATAGAGATGAAGCATACATAATTGCATTATGTCACAATTTTACACTTAGCATCTGGCAAGGATTCTGTCTCCAAAGTAAGAAATTCAGATATGACAACAATGAACAATGAATCTGATTCTCATCTTCATTAAATTGGGTTTTCATTGCTGTAATTTCAGTCTATTTTTTCCCCTAATATTCAGTCATTCTGATATCAGCTGATTCAGGATGTGAATAGCTAATTAGATTTGGATGGTTTCCTGCATCCCAAAGAGGAAGCTGTATTTTGGCTGAATCTTTCTGAAAAAAAATCAATGTTAGAAGAGTCAAGGTGTACTGCTCTGTGAATAAAACTGGTTTTCATTTTCTATCCAAACGGAATAGGCAGTTTGTACCTCCTGAGTAATCGCATGTTTTAGGTTACTGACTAGTTTCATTAAAGGTCAAGAGGCAACTTTGTTTTTTGTGGCTCTGAAGCATTCGAGAAGTTAATTTGTGAACCAGAGAGTCTTTTGTGTGACAGCCTCCATCACCATGCACGAGTAGCAGTTAGAGGTGTTAATCTCTACAGTTACTTGTCTAGCTATCCCACCACGCCATTGTCTAAAATCTCTTAGCCACCTTGCTAATCAGGGCTCATAACAAGCACCATGTAATTGTAACTTGTATTAGAATAAAGCGTTCGGAGTGACAAAGCAAGGTTGGTTTTGCTTGAACCTTACAGCATATTGTGAGTGTTAAATGTCACTGCCAGGCTGGACAAACAGATGTTGTAATCTAGTAACACAAGACGTGGCAGTGAATAGGTCAGAACATATAGAGAGTGAGTTTCATTCTGTTCCTCTCTCCCTTTCTGAACTTCTGAACAGTTTGAGGAGCGCTTGCCTCCTTTTCAAGCTAACTCACCTGAAGGTCTGTAGACAGAGCAAGTGAAGGGAATGTTCCCAGAAGTTTGCACCAATTTGCCTGCAAGGCTGCTGTAAGCACTGCTATTTGAAAACAAAGACTTTTTGGAAACTTTTCTTCTGTTTTCAGAAAACACTGACTTTCCTTGAGACTGGATAAGGTCTTGGCCACAGACCTTAAGATATGCATCATTACCAATCCTGTGGACATAAGACCTTCTGTTATCATATCAGCATGGTATATTTAGCTGCTTAGTTCTCACACAGACACGTATCTAAATTTAAGAACGGCTGTGCCCGTTACAATATAATTTATGTGACGATACTTTTTCAATATTGTTTTGGATTGCAGCAATTTAGATGCAATCGTATTCCCCCCAGTGGCCACAGCAGTCCTACCATTGACATCAACAAAAGCTAGACGAGATCCAAAGGGAATGGCAGAGGTATTGTTCACCTGGCCATAACTTCTACCGAGAGAGATTTTCGTACTCATATCTAGGGTTGATTTCCTGTAGACAGTTAAACACTAAGTACGCAGACAAAATGGAAAAGATCCTGATTCCATTTACTGGCATGGTTTTAAAGTGAATAGATCGTATTTAAACTGGTTGAACTAAGAACAAAATCCAGCCAACTGTAGCAAACCCAGGGCCCATAACATTTTCTTCCTTTCAGATCATATGTAAGGTATTTCTCATTACATTGCAACATCCCCCTCAGTCTATATTCTTCTTGTACTCACACCTGCCTTTCAACTGACAATGTCAGTATCATGGCAAGTCCATTACCAGAATATATGCTGCTAAGTACTCTATTTAAAAGAAGTTTATTCTTGACAGATTCAGATACTTTCAGGCTTACTGTTATTTCCATTTTGTACGCTGGAACGGTGCCAGGTAGACCTGTACAATAAAAATGCCAGCACTGACATGAAGGGGTTTTAACTCTATCAGCTAGAGAAAGAAAGGAAGGTAATAGTCAGGAGTTCAGTTAATGTTTGTAACACCTTATGGAAGGACTGGATGAGCCTTTTACTCCAGTGTTAGAGGAATCCATTGCAATACACTTGGACCTGATTTTTTTTGCCTTTATTTTGCTTTGGAAAGCAGGAGGAGTCCCCTAACCACAGCGGCACTGTCCTGTATTTGCACTGACATCAACAAGATCAGCTTCCATTTATGCGGGTTGCCCACAATTTTGTTGACCGTAAAAATTTTTGCCCATCATTAGAAATCCGGTCTGCACATTATTTTGTATTCTGCTGTTGTCAGACTGATGGTCTCAGCTCTTTCTATGGGTGTATTGGGTCTCGGTACACACCAGCAATTTGATCTTTTATTCAGGCCACTGACAGGACCAGTCAAAACCGCAGACTCTTTCCTCTCACAGGTCACTGTGGAAGCTGATTTCATCTGAAGATACTAAAGATGAAATGAGAAAACACGCACAAACGGCAAAAGGGCCTTGAATGCCTTTCTTCTTTCAGAGAAACTTCTATCATTCACAACCCATTTAAAAGTCCTTAAGCAAATCACTTCAATCACAGCTTGATATCAGCCCTACTTCTCTTTTGGGTGGCTTCCCTCAAAGAGCAATTGTCTTCATTTGTGCCTCATCTACAAGCTGATGACTAAATAACAGGTTGTTCCTTTTCCTGGGCTGTTCCTGGGCTCATTCCCTCTCCAGAGGCTTAACATCAGCTACACGGCTGAGATCCTTTTTTTGAGACGCAGTGACAAGGAGCACGCTGTGGAGGAGGATGTGCTGCTCATGGGGCACCGCAGGACTCAGCCATCCTGCTGCTCAAGACCATAGACTGAGCTGCGGCTGACTCTGTCTCAGGTTTCCCTGTTTGTGATTTACAAGTGCATCCCCTAGGCCTGTAACCTGACAGTCGTATACATTTCAGCTTCTAATGATACGTATCTTTCCATCAGCCAACAGCTTCACCACATTTCCCCTACCATTGATTTTGCCTGAATTTAGACTACACATAGCTGTAATGCTAGCGTCACTTCATACAGACCTCAGCCCATGACCCAGACCTTCCCTCTTCATTCCCTGCAAGGTTCACATTACATAAAACCAGGAGGGCTGAGTTAGACTGAAGGTCCATCTATCTGGCACTGTGACAGGTACATAGCCTCCAACAGACTCTCAGACTTTTTTGAGACGGACTGGGATGGGATTGAGGTACCTGAATGTAGGTGTCCGCTGCTATTTCATGTCCCTGTGTGTATCTTGCTTGGCACCCAGCTGCTGGTCCAGCAGGACGTAGGTCTCCTACAGGTCCTGTGGCATATCAGCCAACTCTGTGCAGATGTGTTACATATGTTAGGATACCTATTTTCGGCAATAAATCACAAAAGTCCTGTCTTTGTGTTCAATACCCTTTGATAAATTTCTGATCTATGGAGTTGCCTGCTCTTCGTAATTCCACGGTTTTATCACTAGGAGAATCTTATGACAAAGAGGTTCACAAGTTTTATGAAAAATTGCCTGCTTTTGTTGGCTATGAACATGCTATCCACTAGTTAACCTGTAGCCCAAGCAGAGGCTTCTCGCAGACGTAGGATAGATGCACCCAGAGCAAGTTATCATTAACACTTGCTTGCTGCAAACCCATTCATAAGCACACTAAATACCATGATCAGCATCATCATAAAAGCATACTGTAACATTGTAGGGCCACAAATATATTTTGTCAAGCAAGTAAGTTAAAATATAAATAATAGCCATAACTGCAAAACACAAATGGTGACTTCAGATCTGGCACCAGAAATGGGATGCACAGAAAAACGTATGCAAGTACTAAAATCTGCAAGATGAGAACTAAGGACGTAGCGCAGGCAGGAAGGGTGTCTGATGCAACCAGAATTCCTGCAAAATAAGCAAAATCAGTACAAGGCCTAATCCCCAAACCAAAATATCAAGAACAGATGATATCACCCCCTTTTGTTTGGGAAATGGGTCAGAAAAGCATAAAATTTCAAGGATGGATGAGAAAAAATGGGGAACACAGTCCATTTCAGTTCTGGCTTCCCTCATCAAAGAGCTTTGAGGATTGGCCAACTCAGCCTCAGTGACTAAGGACCATCAGAGAGTGTGGCCATCAGTGTAAAGCAGCATCAGTTCCACGTGTATGCTCACAGCTAGTTCAGGATAAGCTCCTAAAGGACAAATTGTTTTGTATATGTGGTGAAAATGAAAGTCCTTTCCATGTCATTCACGACTTCACAGAATTCAGTCAACTCCCACTCTTCTCCAGGGGCACTTGAAGAGCCCTTGCCTATTTATTTGTTCAAAATATGGAAGGCAATTTTTAACTTTAAACATTTTGCCACCTTTTTCTAAACATTTTTCAGTTCTGCTATAGCCTTTCAAGATGGAGGAAACCGAATTGTTGAAATTTCAGCTCGCCATTGCCTAAGCGGATGCGTAACAACAGACATTGCTACACTTTCTGTTCTTCCCTTTCTAATTGCTAACAGTCCGTTTGCTGTTTTGCCTGCTTGCGATATTTCTTGTGGGTGTGGCAGAACAGGCCTTCCTGTCTGGCATCTTGAAGTGTTAGTTAATTGCTGCCGTTTAACAGGGTTTATATATCATATTACATGGACTTTTCCAACTCACGGATGAAGTTAAGATCATATTTAACCGATGCAGGATTAACGCTTTCAGTTGCAAATAACGTAAAACAGGAACTTTGCCTAAGTCACTAGCTCAGTCATGCTCTCCAGACGTGAGTATAACAGTGGGAGAAAAAAAAGAGATATCCAGAAAAGAACATAATATTTTTAGAGTTCTTATATAACACTACAGAGGGAAGAGGGGTTTGGGGTTTTTTAACATAATTCTGGCTGTACATTGGGGTTCAAACAGAGCCATATCCCCTTACAATGGAAAAGTAATTCTTGTAAGAGAGAATGAGAGGTGTATTTATGTTCCTTTTCACTGCTGTTTTTAATGCACAGTTTCTTTTGGATTTTGTTTGGTTCCTTTGAATCCCACTCCTCCACAGGCTTCCCAGGACTCAGTACTCTGCTATTGCTTATTCTTCCTGCTGCTCTGCTGGCTGTAGCAGCCCACTAGTTCCTTCAGCTGAAAATAGCTCTGTTGTTAAATTCCAAATTATTTTTCATTATGGAAAATGTGTGAAAAGCAAAAAAAACCCAACAGACTCCAACAGAGTCTGTAAAATAGTGTATGCATCTTCCCACGATTATTCAAGGGATCATAGGTTGTTCTTGCCCTTGATTGCTGCCACTGTATTCAGTTACTCTGGGTTCTCTTCTGCTCCTGCACATTTGCAGGATTACAGACTTAGAGTATAAAATACCTAGAATTATGATTTTCCCTACCTTTATGCTTCTGTAGGACCAAGAAGTATTGGCACCTCGTGCTTATTTTCATTTTAGATGTTATGAAGGCTTATTTAGCAACATTAATAAGAAGGTATACATAGGTATGTCGTGATTGCAATTAAACATTAGGAATACTCATGAGTGTAGAGATTTTATGGATTAACTGACAGGAATATAAATATATATAATGGAAGGAGACTGTGGAAATTGAGTTTTAACAGCCTGTTTCTCCTGGAGCACAAACTGCTATTATTCAAGCTGAATAAGAAAGGAAGATATCTACTCCTAATGCAAAAATTCATCAGTTACCCAGGAGCTTACTGGCACAATTTAGGCTTCCATTCTATAAGATACCTCAGGAAGATTTAGATAAAAAGTCACTTAGGAAGCTACCTGTAATTTTAGTATTTCTGTAAAATGCTTCTTGCTTCTCCTTACCAGAGACGAAAATCAGATTATCTGCAATGCGTGAGTAAAATAGTCTATGACATTGTTCTCTGAGCCAGACAGCCACTGACATTCCCATTTTCATTTTCACCTAGCTGACAATAATTCACCACATTTGCCATCACAGTTGATTGTACTAGCCATGGATCCAATATTTTCAACTTTATACAAGCAGAACTCCTCCAGATCTCCCAAGTAATATCTAATAAACAGAGTCCTACACACACACAAAAAAGAATTATCTCTGTAATGTTTATTTCTAATTGAAACTGCAAAAGAATTTTGGCAGCCAGTGAGCATGTATTCTCCTAGTAGTGTCTCTCCCTTCACATCAACACGAATTTGGTGCGTCATAGACATAGTTTGGAGAGTGTTTAGGAGTGTTTGGAGGAGAGCGCTTAGGACACAAAATAGAGATTGGCATACCAAGTTTTGTCACTATATATGCTGTGCTTAATATTAAATTTTTCTACCTACACGGCAACTTTTCTTTGCTTAGGGAACGTCTTGCACAGAACTTCAGGCATAAACAGCTTTTTCTTCTATAAATATATATGCAAGTCCCCTTATTTATTGGAAATGGGCATTTTTCTCATATATATCTATCTATTTCACTACTGATCAGTCTCCTAGCTACAACAGATGATTCGTCTTTGTGTGTTAGCATTTGTTTTTAGGGACACAGAGCAGCTCTGTGCTGCTGAGACTAAACTAGTGTGTTGGCAACGTGTGTATTTACCTCTGTGCAGTATGGTCGGTGTAACACAGCTGGGTGTCTGTGTGCCTTGGGCAGCCCTGAATGCCCAGCAAGGCCTTTACCTCAGAGCTTGATTATTTAACTGACTTGAAGAAGACTTTTTGCCCTTTGTGTGGGAGAGCAGGGGCAATGCATGGCGTGCTGCCCAAGGGATGGGCCTTGAGCCAGCTCTGAGATCATGAGTCAAGAGGAATGGGCAGACCAAGGTGGATGACGCTGTTGTAGGTGCCTGCTATAGACCTACTCATCACGAGGAAAAGGTAGATGAGACCTTCTTCAGGCAACTGGAAGAAGTCTCGTATTTACAGGTCGTGGTCCTTGGGGGTACCTCAGACACCCTGATGTCTCCTTTGGGGGGGCAAACCAGCAGGGCAGAAGCAATCTAGAAGATTTCCGAGTGTGCTGATGGTAACTTTCTGACATGGGTGACTAGGAATGATGTGGAGATTGAATGAGTGGAGATTCTCACAAACAAGAATCAACTGGTCGTGATGTGAAAACTGGGGGAAGTTTTGGGACCGTGAGATGGTGAAGCTCAGGATGCTGAGATGAGGGAGCAGGGCTGAAAGCAGGATCATAACCCTGAACTTCAGGAGAGCAGACTTTGGCTTGTTCAGAGATCTACTTGGAAGAATCCCATGGGAGACCATCCTAGAGAGAATAGCGGTCCAGGAGAGTTGACTAACTTTCAGGGATAATTTCCTCCAAGCACAGGAATGGCTCATCCCAATCTGCAGGAAATCAAGGAAAGATGGCAGTAGGCCTTCATGGGTGAAGAAGGAGGTCCTAACAAAACTCAGTTAAAAAGGAAGCATATAAGAGGTGGAAGCAGGGACAGGTGACCTGAAAGTAACTTAGAGACGCTGTCTGAGTGTGCAGAGATTGGGGCAGGAAATCCAAAGATCACGTGCAGTGAGCCTCACCACAGCCTAGCCTTCTAAAATGAGATGACTAGCTTGGTGGAGGAGGGGAGACCACTGGATGTTGTTTATCTTGATTTTAGTAGTGCTTTTAACACTATCTCCCTTAGCATCCTCATTCGCAGACAAAGTACGAGCTCGATGAGCGGACAGTGAAGTGGACTGAAAACAGCTGGAACTGCTGGGCCCAAAGTGCACCTGGAAGCCAGTCACTACTGGTGTACCCAGAGACTGATACCAGGGCTGGTATTGTTTGTTAACTGCATTAATGAACTGGATAGTGGTACAGGAGGCTGCACCCTCAGCAAGTTTGCAGGTGATAACAAAACTGGGAGGAGTAATTCTTGCATCAGACAGTTGTGCTGCCATTCAGAGGGACCTTGACAGGATGGAGAAATGGGCCAAAGGGAACCTCATGAAGTTCAACAAAGGGAAATGCCAATTCCTGCCCCAGGGGAAGAATAACCCTAGGTACTGGTATATACTGGGGGCAGGCCAGCTGGAAAGAAACTTTGCAAAAAAAGGACCTGAGAATCCTGGTGGACACCAAGTTGAACATGAGCCAGCAATGGACTCTTTTAGCAAAGAAGGACACCAGCTTCCCGGGCTGCATTAGACAAGGCATTGCAGCAGGTCGAGTGAGGTGATCCTTCCCCTCTACTCAGCGCTGGTGAGGCCTGATCTCATACCACAGGTGAGGAGCTCTGGGCTCCTCTGTACGAGAGACATGGACATATTGGAGAGACTTCAAAGGGCCACAAAGATGGTTAAGGGACTTGAAGATCTCTCATACAAGGCAAGAACTGAGAGATCTGTGACTATTCAGCCTAGAGAAAAAAAGGGTAAGGGGTGATCTTATCAATGTGTAAATACCTAAGTAGGGGGAAGAGTAAAGAAGACAGAGCCAGGAACTTCTCAGTGGTGCCCAGTGCCAGGACAAGAGCCAATGGGCACATACTGAAACACAGGAGGTTCCACCAAAACAGGAAACGTTTTTCCTGTAAAAGTGGGCAAGTCCTGGCACAGGTTGCCCAGAGAGGTTGTGGAGTCTCCATCCTTGGAGATACTCAGAAGTTGTCTGGACACCGCTCGGGGTGATCTTACTTTGAGCGGAGGGTGGTTTGGACTAGACAGTCTGCAGAAGTCTCTTCCTACCTCAACTATTTGTAATTCTGTGAAATGACCTGTAAGAGCCACTCCCAAGCCAACAGCTACTGCAAGCTGGAGTGCACGCTGGATTAGGGGTTTTATGTTCCTATCCTCGCTCCCAGGAGGGGAAAACATCCTCTCATCTGATTGAGCTGGACGGAAGAAGTACCACAAACTTACACCAGACGCTGTTGCTGGCTGCTACCTGTTGTAACTCAGACAACAGTAATTTTCTGCAGGGAAAGGAGCTTTTTCAGACAATTTAGGATCTGCCTCTGACTGAAAGCAGCAGGAAGAAAGTGCTTTCCTCCTCTTAGATAATCAGTTCTCACCATATAATACAGAGGGAGTGGAGACACTTCATATCAGGTTGCAAACACCTCGTATGCCTTAGTCTCCCTTCTGTGTTTATCTTGTCTGTGACTTTATCCTAACACCTGTGCAACAGTCCTAAGACAGAAGGAACTCAGAACAATGCTCTCTTTGTTAGATGAAAGAGCAACAGTGGTTTTTTCTCCTCTGAAGTGCTGCAGTCCAGCGCTGCAGCCTAATACAATATTATTCTAGTGTCTGAACGGCACCTCACCCAATCCAAGATGAAGTCAGGAAAAAAATCCACTCTTTTTCAACAGTCAACATCTACCCAAGGCCTGTGCACACTTATTCTCCTCCCCAAACTGGACTTTTACACATCAACAAGGGAGCAGGACTTGGAACTATCTACCAGCACCACCTGCGGTTACCTTGGAGAAGGTATATTATGATAGACAGTGGTATAAATGTGTCACAACACTAATAAGACCCCAGTCCTGCAGTCATATCTATATAGATAGCTCTATGTGTCATCTCAAAGATTTTCTGGTTTTAAAATCACATCCTTGGGCTTCTTACTGAAACCAGAGTTCACATATGCGGCATCCACTGACTTAAAGCCTGTTTCCATAGCTTTGGCTTTGTTTAAGGTACTCTCTCGTATATAAGAAGGTTGGTTTAGTAGTGACGATGAAATACCATTGCACTTCTGTAAACTGGGAGGATTCGGAGAACCCTGTTCTCTCTCTTGCTTCTGCTTTTGTTGTTGGTTGCCGCAGGTAAAGCAAGAGGAACGCCTTCATCACACCTCTCATGGGTGAGCTATTTCCCATTTTTGCTACTAGAATTTCGAAGAGCGTAAAGTAGGAACCGAGCTACCAAGTGAAGGAAAATTAGTCCCCATTGTTTACGCATATTTGTAAAAATAAGCGATAAAACAAAACAAAAAGGCTTGCTTGCTTGCTGGTCTTAACATTAAACACAGGCACAGCCAGAATTTCACAAAAATTATTCATACCATCAATTTTTAACTGAGATTAATTGATCTTTCAGTACTGTGAACTAATAAGGCTTTCAAGGAACTGTACAGTATTAATTAGAAAGGGGAGCTCTCAATGGTTGCTAAGAAACAAGTATATATTTGTAATCACTTTTTTACCCCCTGGCAGTGATGCCTTGTCATAGACTCAAGAATGTTTCCCTCAGAACAAATCCCTGTCATTTTCAATTAGCAGGCTAAGAATTTAAAAGTTAATTGTTGATTAGTATAACGAGATAGAAGGGGGTATGTCTGCTAAAGTCAAGGCAGAGAATCGCAAGCAACATCTATATTAAAGCACTAAACGGGACATGCAGGTCTGAGCATGTTGAATTAGCAGGGTCCGTAGCATGGTTTTCATTGAGGTCAACTAACAGCCCCCCAAGGAAAGGCCAGACATGGTTCCAGGGGTACCACGACCAGGCAGCATTTCCAGTAGATAACTTGGATGCAGCCACCCTCTCTTAGGACACACAAGACACAAATTTTGTCATGCTGGTCGGCTTCAGGGCTAGCAACAGTCCCTGGCCTGCTTTATTTGCAGCTATAGGTGTAGCCGCAGAAACCTGAAAAATCAAGGAAGAAATAATCATTTTCAAAAGTCACTATTGGAAGAAGTGACGCTTTAACACCTTTGGAGTTTTTCCTCATAACCAACACTTTTTTTAAAATATGCTATCTTAGATCTGACTAGCTTTGTGATGTGTAATTGCATTTCTTTATTTTAAATACTCCCTAGCTCATCGGCATGTGTGCCATGCAAAACAACCTGCTAAAATCCTGTGCAGAATCCTGTTTATGTGAATTGTTCCCTTTACTGCCATGTGGCCACTTCCCATGAGTGGAGTTAGGCATGTGCTGAAGCATTTATAGAAGGACTTAATGGACTACATAAGAATATGGGGAAATCAACTGTATCCAGAGCACTTCCAAAACATACAGAATAATAAAACTGGAAAACCCTAGAGATTTTTTTTTTTCTATTTTGCCTGGAAAGGCTTACTTGTAACAACAGAGAAAGAGTTTTAAACAAAACCACAATGTTTAAATTAACATTCCTTTTAAAGCAGTGTCTGCATGTAAAGAATGACCTTGAGCTTTTGGGAAAGATATTTTTACAGGACCTTGCACAGATTGGTTTTCCATCCAAAGACAAAAAAATCCGAAGTTTGAAACTGAGATAAAAAATGGGCAAGAGATAAATCACAGAGGAAGACAGTGAGAGAGAAATACCTGGATCACTTGTAAAGCTGGGAAGTAAGGAAGAAATGCATGCTTCAGAATTACATGAAAGGACATCTAGAAACAAAAAGTGTTGTCCACAGATACTGTCTGTAAGACTCAGTCTTGGGAAACATCCTGAAATGGAGCTGATAGCATGGTAGGCGTTGGACTAAGTGTAACCTCCCAGATAACATTGTCCCCAAAGGGCTGATGAGATCTTCAGCTATCTGAACATGTTGATTTGGGGTATATGCTATTATCTACGGGTTTGAAGTAGCTCTGACCACTATAGAAATACAGTGCCCACTTCTGGATCCATGACAGATTTTGAAAGGTCTTAAAGATTAACAGGAGTGATGACAGAGTTTGAGGACACACCTTACAGAGAGTAATTCAGGAACTCACTCTGGTTAGCTTAGCAATAAAAAAACAGAGAGATCATAGAGACATTGAAACACAGAGTAGTTTGGGTTGGAAGGGACCTTTAGAGGTCATCTAGTCCAACGCCCCTGCAATGAGAGGGGACATCTTCAACTAGATCAGGCTGCTCAGAGCCTCATCCAGCCTGGCCTGGAATGTTTCCATGGATGGGGCATCTACCACCTCTCTGGGCAACCTGGGCCAGTGTCTCACCACCCTCATTGTAAATAATTTCTTCCTTATATCTAGTCTAAATCTTCCCTTGTCTAGTTTAAAGCCATTGTCTTATTGCAACGGGCTTTGATAAAGAGTCCCTCCCCATCTTTCCTGTAGCCCCCTTCAGGTACTGGAAGGACACAATAAGGTCTCCCTAGAGCCTTCTCTTCTCCAGGCTGAACAACCCCAACTCTCTCAGCCTGTCCTCACAGCAGAGGGGCTCCAGCCCTCTGATCAATTTTGTGGCCTCCTCTGGACCCACTTCAACAGGTCCATGTCTCTCCTGTGCGGAGGGCTCCAGAGCTGGACACAGTACTGCAGGTGGGGTCTCACCAGAGGGGAGTAGAGGGGCAGAATCACCTCCCCGGATCTGCTGGCTGCACTTCTTTTGGTGCTTCCTTAATCATAGGCTGTGAAATTTTGGATTTTTGAAATACTGGAATTTCTAAAGCTGATTGAAGAGTTGTTGTCTGCTGACTGCGTTTGGTTTTACCATATTTACATGATGGATTTATTTTTGTCTCAATGTACAGCTTATTTTCAGGAGTAGAAGAGAGGTGCTGTCTTCCTCTGAGGCACCAGAAGAAGGAGAAGAATTAGTTATGCTGAGATGGATCGCAGCTAGGGACAGGGGATTGTGTGTCATTAGAAAGCCTTGATCCAAGGTTATACCCCATATCAGATCTGTCAGGATTGAATTTTTATTTGAATGAGCCTGGCAGGTTGTTTTTCTAGGATTTCTTTTAAAGCACAGGATCAAGTCCATTTCCAAGGCTCTAGTTATTAATTTTACATAAATCCTTTGCTGTTGCAGGAGGATCACTGATCTTGATCTTTCTTCCTGCCTTCCTCCGGTCGTAGGTTCTGATTTACCATAAGTTGAGGCATACTTTAAGTGCTCTGTGGATTCTCCATTATACAACTTCCAAGGACTGTGGAGATCTGAATTTGCTCATCCAGGAATCATTTCCCATCCTGCACTTTCTTTTTCTTGAATGCGTATGGGAACAAGTAGTTGACTTTTCAATATAACAAAAAAACATGTTTCAGAAGCTAAAAAAGGAAAATAAACTATTTCAGGTTAGAATTCAGGTAAATTTTCTTAATATGGGAATATTTAACTTATTAAAACAGATTACCCAGGACTGCTATAGATACCTCATTATTATAATTTTTTTGCATATAACCTTTTAAAATTTCAAAAGGAGGTAACTTAGGACGGCTCTCTTGGCTGTACATGGCAAGTCAAACTAGGTGGTGACAGCAACCCATTGTGACTTCATAACATGTCGCAGTTCTTCCCTTGCAAAGTTACAGACATATCGAACCCAGCCCAGGCCTAGGGAAGGTATAAAATACCCACCCTTTTTCACATTCTCTCGCTTCCTTCAATATATTCTTATATAACCAGCCCATATCAAGGCATAAGTAAAATTTACTTTTTCTGGGGGAGCTGGACAGTCACAGATAGCAAAACAGCCTCGCGGCCTACATGGAGACTACCATGGCTTGCAAGACTAGCCTGGCAGCTGTTCCTGCAGAACAACTGCATCTTCCAGCAGCAGGAGTCACTTCCCAACTCCAACCCAACCCCAATGTGTTGGTTATTCGACATGAAAGTTTAGCTAATTTTTTTTCTGTTATCTTATGCAGTTTGTCTTATATGAAGATAAACACTAGTAATTATTTCTATACCAAAATTTCTGAAGACACATTATTTTGTGGTCAGGTGTTGGCCTAGACAAATATTAAACATCGTCTGTTATTACCTCGGAGTATTACTCCTCTTTGATCATTAAGAACTTGGAAACAGGTCTGTACTGTTTAATTAGCCCTCTCATTATCCTACAGCCACACAGACATAGTAGACATGGTATTAAACTGAGCAGTGGCAATTATTATTATCTATTATCTTTTAATTGACTAACCTTTGCTTGTATAAGAAAAGCTTAAAGGAAACATAATGCTAATTTTGGAGAAAAACAGACTTGCCTTACTACCCCTTGTTGCATTTTTGTCCTTTCAAAGGGAAGCTTCTATTAAATACTGTCATTCCTTATCTATCTCATTATTTTACACCCTTTGCGAAGAACATCTTGACCAGATAAAGAAAATGTGAGCCAATTAAAGTAAGTATGTTTACTGATGGGACACCTAACCCACCTGTGTAATTAAGACCAGACATTTCATTTATTTGTTAACATTTAATGTGACCTAGAAAAGCGTCCTCAAAACTTTCTGCCACCAGGAGTGAGCAGACTGCAACTTTGTCCTTTATGTAAACCTTTCACTTTCTATTTAAGCTCTGAACCTCCTCGAACCATCTCCAGGTCTCCTCCAGACCTCTGACTCCTTCCCACCTACATCTCAATGACAATCCACAAACAATAATCTTTGACGACAGTCTGGGGTATTAGATCTTCTTTTTTCCCTAATTTTCCACACCTGCAGCATCCTCTGACCGATGGTCATTTCTCCTCTCTCTTCTCCTCATCCACCTTCTTGAGTCACAAGGCTGCTGTCACTCAAGGATACGACGAAGCCAGGGAAATACAGACAGTACAGTGTCTGCTGAGATGCAGCAAAGCCACCCCTAGGCACCCAGTGTGCAGGTCAAAGGGAGACCAGGGAGGTGCAGTGCAAATGTCAGCTTCAAGATTAATTCTTCTTTAAGTTCAATAGAATGGTGGGAATTGTTTGTCTCTCAGCACCTCAAGTGAAGCTAATCAAATACCTAAGTTACACAGCAATGAAACAACCCAATCAATTTTCAGTGTACTAATCTCTAGGGAAAAAATGGTTAAAATTACAGACAGGTCCATAAACCCCCGAGCAGGAGTGCTTTCTTTGTCAATAATTACCCTCCCTTGTCCAGCACCTCAGTTCTAACGCTGATTTTTGATCAGGGTCCCACTGAAAGTTAATCATTATCTGGTGCTATTATTATCATTTACAGAATACTTAAAATAGAGCCTGGAACACCCACTCACAGCTAAGCACCATTTTGCCCGGAATAGTACAAATATGTCACAAAACCCACAGCTCCTACTGTCCAGAGTTCATTATTTACAGAGCACTGAAACAAGACAAAGTGGAGAAACGGCATGATTAAACAAAGTATAGGAAATGAAAGGATTTAGCAGAAATTATAGGAGTTAGAGATGAGAGTGGATAATCTTGTGAAATGAGGTGATATTTAATGGTTCAGTTTAACCATGATGCAGAACAACTGATTGTCCTTCCCACATCCCAGTTATACCAGTGCTCTATGGAACCAACCATCACCATACGGTTGAGTTTGCAAGGCCACGGTATTGCTAGGTCACCATCCTCGTGACATCTGTCGTGGTTTAGGGTGGGCTGGCCACTAAATGAACGTCCGATGCTCCTTTTAATATCTCTTTCCTTCCAAGAAGAGAGGAGAGATAAAAATAAGGGAGAGAGATTAGTAGTAAAACTACTTCAATGAAATATTAATAATAAAAAGAAAAGCTAATAATGTTAATAAGGAAACGATGAAATATATACAATATATAGAAAATGATACCGAGTTCCCAGCATGACGATCATGTCACCTTCTGGCACTGGGAAAGTCCCAGACTGGACTCAGCGACGGACAGGAACTGGGTTCAGGATCTGGAGTCGGGAATGCAGGGACTGGGATGAAAGGTAGATGAATAGACCAAGTCGTCCTCGGATGCCAGCCACTGAAGAAAGAGGCTGACCCCTTTGATCCCTCAGCTTTTATACAGAGCATGATGCAGATGGGATGGAATACCCTCTTGGTCAATTTGGGGTCACCCGTCCTGTCCGCTCCTCCCCGCAGGTGGGACCCCTCGACGCTCTTCTGCTTCCAGCCCTCCAATGGGGCAAATAATGAAATTAGCTGAGCTTGGCCGTGAGTAAGTATAAGCAAGAGCCTCTCTGCATACCCTCCCTTGGCATTAACTATAAACATCAGGTGTTATCGTTCTGGAAGCAGACACTGTCTGAAGAATATGCCGTTCTCTTCAGAAAGTGCGGTTAGTTAGAAGAGACTTAGCTGAAAAGTAAAATGACTGAAAAGAAAATTGGTTCTGTTCTACCTCAAGCCAGGACAGTAAGGTGTTCCACAAGAGTCCCTCTTGGCTCTCCAACTCTCTGTCTTCTGAGGGTCTATTCAAAAGTAGTTCTCAAAATAATTGTTTTTTGCAAGACCCTAAGGGCAGCCTTTCCCAAAGACACAGCACATAGCTTTTATATGAACGTCAGACTGCCTCAGGTCACCATAAAATGTTACAGCAAATCATGCTCTGATGTTGGTGTTCAACCTACTAAATATCACAGATATCATCTCAAAAATTTCACCTGGAAAAGTCTTTTAGATTAATATTGCAGTTTTCTTAAAGCAGAAGCCTACTGAAAGAAATATTAAAACACAGAAATAAGAAAAAGCAGCCTATTTTGTGTTGCATTTTGCTACAACCACTTTGCCTTTGCTGAACTTGCAGTCAATAGTAATGCAGAGTTCTGTCTTTTTTCTAGTGCTCGCTAAATATGCTGACAAAAATGTTGTTATTAACTAGCACAATAGGAGAAAAAAAACAGGTAGAACAAGAAATACTTTAAAAAATGGTTATCATCCTCTCTGCTCAAACCAACCTCCCCCATGTCATTATCAACCCAGTAACAAATTCAGCAGAGAGGCTGGACCAGATAAATAGGCACAGGTAGATATTAAGATCTATGTAAAACATTTACAAAACACTGCTGTAAAATACTGTGACTACAGCTACTATTTTGTAACTGAGTGGGGAAGCCATTTCCTAGCAATCAATGAACATAACTCTGCCAGACCAATCAATTTCTGTCACAGAATCCGTTATTTAGAGGGGGAAGTAGTTACAAGAAAAATCCTGCAAGCGGCTGGGAAGTTAAACTGAGAGAAGAAGTTGCTAAGGGCCGTCTTCTCAATGGATATGAATTGGACACTTACGAAGCCCGTGGCTCAGGGTCGCCTTATACCAGCTGAGATTAGAGACTCAAGGTTGAAAAATTGGTACAAAAACATCTCACCGCTGTAGGGACAGTTACAGGCGTTTGTACTAGTAAATTGTCCATCAAATGTGGAGTTCACTCTCAGCCGTTCACCAAGTTTTTAACAACATTTTTACATAACCACAGATATAAATCTGCGTTCCTGTCCAAGTGAACTGTATTTCAGAGGCCAGAATTAGATTTCATGTTGCTGAAACATAAACCTACCTATCCAGGTAGGTTTCTTACTCACACGGAAGAGCATTTTAATCCCCAAAAGGCACAGTGGATGGAATTCTGCAAAAAGGTAGATGTGAAATAACGGGTGATGTGATATTGCACAATGCAGTACCTGTAAGTCAAGTGTTGAAGTCGGAAGTCAGGCATTCAGTTCAAGGAAGGAGAGGCTCCGACATCCCACCCACCAGCACAGGGATGCCCTCACACTCTAGAGGACACATCAGAGAAACACAAGCCCATTGGATAGACACACACCTTCAAAACTAGGTCTAGGCACCTCTGGAAAGTAGAGATTTAGAGCCTCAAACCGTTTTCACCGCCTTTTCAATAGTTTAGTGGTAGGATACTTTCCTGGGAAGAGAGACCTTAAAGTAGGATTCGGAATCCCAAATTGCTCCATTAACATATTGCTCTGTCTTCATCAGAGAAGAGCAGCTGTGTGCAGTCTCTTGTAACTAATGTGCACAACACACCTTTGTAAATGTTCAGCAGAATATTAAAGCAGATTTCCTGCATCATCTATCCCTGTTCTTTCATGTCACAGGCAGCCACATCATATCATCTTTCGCGTATACTCATATATCTTTCGTGAATTAACCAGTCTGTCCTTAACAGAGTATCTTATTCTCATTCTCTTTAGTACAAAAAAGTTGTGAAACCTTAAACCTTGTACTAACTAAACCAAAAACCAAATTCATAGAAAATGAGATTATACTCATTTGTTTTTGTGCCAAGATTGGGCTTTAACTGATACGTCTGAACTCATTAAGTGATGCTTTTACTCCTGAAGTACTTATTGAGAGAAATGTATCTTCTCTTAATCTTGGCTGTGCTCAAGTGAGCAAGTCAAAATCTGTTATGTGAGGAGACACAAAGAGCTCCTCCATTTCTGTGATACTTATAGTAACTCTCTCTGCAATTCTTTTGGCTTTAAAGCTCTTTTTTCTTGGCAGTAACTGTTGTAAACAATATTCCTCATGTGACCTGCTCAGCACCTTGCACGCTTTCTATCTGTAATTCCTCAGCTGATACATCCCAACTCATGTTTGCCTTTTTTACAGTTTATTCCCACCCATGCCTCATAGCCACCCTGTGATCAATTAATATATACAGAATTTCCCTTTCCACTGTTTCTTTCAGCCGATAAGTTCCCATTTGGGGTTTGTAATTATTTCATAAGCTCATCCCAGGTCTCCTATTCTAACCCTGCTCATCACACACTAGTTCAATTCCCATATACTTCCAACAGCTCTGTGCCAGATCTGCTCCTGAATTCCAGCAAGATTTGAGGCATTGCATTTATACTGACTTCATGTCCCAGATGTACCTGTGTAAATGGGAACAGAAGCACCACACATTTCATGATGATAAAAGGGGCACATACTGCTTCATATTAGTTTTAAGCTTTTTTTTTTCCTTTTTTTTCCCTGTTGTTCCTAATCCTGTATAGAAGGATGTACAGCTAGCACTTTCCCAACATAGATTTATAAAATAAATAAATTCACATCACATTTGACAGTCATTCCCAGAAACTAAAATACCTAATTATCAATGCAAAATAAGCTTTTACATGTTCAAAGAAAAAAATTTAAATAGTCATAAATACAGCTATTTATCCATCTACAGTTCCTTCTGCTAAGAACTGTCCACCAGCCAAAGCGTGGCATCAAGTAACATTTTTTCTATTTGGAAAACAGAGACTGGTAAAAATGTTCCCCAAATCCTTACATCGTCAAGACGTAAAACAGATCATTGCCTTCAGCATAGGAATTTGGTAGTTTTACGACCCACGTTATTTTAATTTCTGTCCATGTGGGATTATTGGGCCCACTCCATTTATTCATGGTGGTGTGGGGCAGTAAAGGCAAATTGTCATTACTCACAGAATACCTGCGCAGAGGGGAAAAATCACGGAAGAAAAAATAGAGAGAGAAGCCAACAAAAGGAAAACATGAGTAAAACGTTGATAACCGGTGCACCACAGCGCTGAAAATGGAATATTAATGATATATTTTCTTTAGCTTCTTGTTGCACATACTGGTCTCGCTCAAGAATTTCAAATAAGGCATATTACCACCTGAGCTGAATGGAAAGAAGAACGGTTTAGCATTCAAAGGCTCATCATTCATTAGGGCTGAGGGCAAATGGCTCAACTTAGCCCACACAGAAAATTCTATTCTGCTCCAAAATATGCTGGCTGTGTCCGTGCTGCTTTCTGGAGGACAGTCCCTGGCCCAGACTATCCTCGCTTTCTCATGGGTCCGAACCACGCCATGAACTGTGCTAACAACTAAACCACTGCCTGCCAGTACTTTAACCGTGTTTTTACAGACACAGCCTAAGGAATCAGTTCTGTTCTGGGCTCCACTCCATATTCCTGCAAACTCAGGGGAAAATTGCTTCAGATCTGACTCTTCTCCATTAAAATCCATAGCAATCTATGACCTAGTAGGGATGAACTCTCCACATCTCATTTTCCTAGCTGTAAAATGGCAACTATAATTCTAGTGTTTGAGGGGGGGAAAAATAATAGAAACCCTTTAAAACATAAGATGGCATTTTTCCTAGGGGGGAAAAAAAAAATATGAATTTCTTTCTTCTGCTCTCCAAATGCTAGATGAGTCATGAACACGTCAGAGTGAGAAATTCTCTTCTGGTACACTTATAAGCATAAGAATAACTTATGGGTAAGCCAATGAATACATCTGTAGTACATTTGTTTCTTTTTACTTCTTGTCCCACTTCTTTCAGTTCCTATCTGTGAGG
This sequence comes from Stercorarius parasiticus, assembly GCA_013396915.1. Classification (NCBI taxonomy): domain Eukaryota; kingdom Metazoa; phylum Chordata; class Aves; order Charadriiformes; family Stercorariidae; genus Stercorarius; species Stercorarius parasiticus. The sequence goes on from VWZL01005707.1 coordinate 757,003, forward strand.
ATCTTGGTTTTCCTCTAAGGCTCATTTATGAAATTTCAGAAGCCAAAGGGCAATCGGTAGGTGCTGCTCTAGAGAGGTGGAGAAAAAGCCAGTTCCAGTGTGAAATACAGGTAGGAGGTGACACTCGTCCTTGTATTCACTCAAGTTTTCTTTTGCAGGTACTGACCATCTGTCCAAATAGGCTGCAGTTACACTCCAGGTGTGAATGAAAACTTGCAAATTAAAGTCATCCTTATGTCAAGATGTAATCAAATTTTGAAGAGTCAGAAATATTGTAAAGTGTTACCTTTTTTTATAGATATTGTACTTGGTAGACTAGTCTTTTACAAAGTTCCGTGGTGTCTGGATGAACAGATTCTGACATCCAGTCCTTCCCTGAGCTGGTCTGAACCTTTGGCAATTAATAGCCATGTCAGATGGAGCTTTGAGTAACCAAGACTTTTTTCTTATAGCATGCAACTCCAGAATGCACAAATGTTTTATATTTTAAGAAGTAACAAAAAGGAAAAAAACAGATTTTAAAATTAAAAAAAAAGTAAATATCAAAGTATCTTGGGAAAAGAATAGAAGACAAACTATATATACCATTCTCTCCCCACTGTCTGTGCTCTCACGGGTGGGTGGCCTCCTCTCACACCTGGTTGCAGCCAGTCAAGTGGCTCTGTCTGGCAGCAAACTCTGCACGGTCCCCTTCGGTGCCAAGAAATTTCCCGTGATCACTTCCGTGTCCTGACTGCTTACCCTCCATTTTCGACTGCGATCTCGCAGCATCTCCATGAGCTCCATCCTGTGATCCTCTTCCCAGGCTCATTCCATGCCCTCAGAAACCTGTTCAAGTTCAGTAGCTCCCTAAGGGATGACACCATCACTCCTCCTGGCCAAGATACGTAAAGGAAGAAATTCATTGTTGAGAGGAAAGAAGTAAGAGCAATCTGTTATGGACACGTGCCTGCGTTTTACCTTTCCTGGATAGTGAGCAGTTGTTCCTGGACTATTTCATCTGCATCCATACTGGCACTACAAGTAAGTTTCTCCAACTGACCCAGAAATTGGCTAACGGGATGGTTTGTGCTGGGATTTCAGCAGAGAATGTGTTTGCCCACGTGGAATAATTACTAAATTGGCCAAGTACAAAAGTACAGCATTGTTCACACATTAAGGAAAGTCATAAAATCAAGAGGCTTCTGAGGTAGAATACAGCTGCAGCTGGCACACGAAGAGTGCAACATCTGCAATTCCCTGTACAAGGTTGTTTGTGAAACTACACGAGGGATGGAATGGAACGCAATTGTTCCGTGGCCTTCCCTTGTGACGAATAGCAGATATGGGAACGAGATGGTACTGCGGAAGAGATAAGCTGCCTACTTGCTTACTACGAAACATATAAGCGGCCCTACACACTACCCAAGCCAACATTTCATCAAATGTTGATGAAAAGCTGCCTTTTGTGCGAACTTTGCTCATTACAATGTACCAAAACACACCTCCATCCCGGAGGCTACCCGCCCCCAAGGTGCAATCACTCCTCCTTGAGTACACCAATCATAATGAAAGTATGTATAACTAAAGTCACTCAAACTCCACCTTGAAGATAAAAAATAGTATAAAAATAGCCCGAGAGAGGGGGGATATGGGGGAAGACACCATGGCGAACAAGTCGAGGAGAACTCCATCACTGACTTCCGGGACCAGTAGATGGGCTGAGCCTTTCTTCCCCACCATAGGGACACCTTTGGGTAAGACTTAGACTATACTGAGTGTTTTCTCAGGGAACTTAGAAATTTCTCTAGAGAATCTCTATCCTACATTTATAGCCAGGCTGTATCGTTTATAACTTTGTCGTGCATTTTGTATACTTAACAATATCTTTATTTGCACGTGCTTTTCAGACAGTGTATTTATCACCGGCAACCCTAAGAACCTATAGATCTGTTGTTTAAATAAACTGCACTGTTTAAGTAACTGGTCGTTTCGGTTTCTCACTGAATGCAACCAAAGACTCAAGAGTGGCCATGCTAGTTCATGAGCACGACTAGACTGAAGGTGCAGTCCACTATTAATGTATCCTAGTCGTAATAGTTTAATACATATTAAATGTGATTGGACTGATAGTGCTGAATTGGGCATCACTCAGCATTTAAACCTAGCTGCACCTGGCCTCCCACCTCGGTGAGGAGTGTTAGAATGCAAGGGGGTTTATCTTCTGCCAAAACCGCTTTGCCCCTTTTCACGCAACAGCCCAACAGTCCAAAACATTGGTTTGGCATGCTGAAATTCCAAGCTCCTCATCTGACTAATTTCCTGAGAAAAGAAGGGCTGCACTGCACTCCTGACACGTCCTCAAAGCCGCCATCTGATGCCACCCCAGCCCTTGCAAAAGGCTTGTTTCTGGCCTGTCTTTGAGCTGCCCACAAAGCTCTCTGCTGCGGTGACAGACAGCCCCAGGACTCCACTAAATAGCAGAAGGGAAGAAATTCCTCCCGAGGACAATTTGCAGAAGGAACATGGCTTATATGCTCAAATTGCCCGTTGGAGGACCTTTTCTCTCTCCACTGAGTATTCAAGGAGCCTAGGGAGATTAGCCTTCTGACTCAAATGCTGCGTTTAGTCGCTTGAAGTTCAGTAATGTAATTTGTAAGATTGCTAAGCATATACAACTTTGTAGGTTTTCAACCTAGATAAGAGATGTAGCTGCATTTTGTTGCCTGTGATAAAAGCTAGATGCTGGAGGTAGAGGGAGGCCCTAATCAGTCATCAAGTACATCCATAGCCAAAAATGGATTTCCATTTAATCGGCAAATTGTATTACATTTTCCAGTTGTGGTTTGAACAACCCATATCTGCCCTCCCACTGATAAAGAAAATAGTGCAGACAGTGGGTTTGTCTCTGCTGCAGATCTGCAGGACAATTTCTGGAGCTGTGTATATGAATACAACAAATTATTTGTATATAGAATCATAGAATCATAGAATCGCCCAGGCTGGAAGGGACCTTTCAGATCATCGAGTCCAACTATCAACCTAACTCTGACAAAAACCATCACTAAACCACATCGCTGAGCACCACATCTAACCATCTTTTAAATACCTCCAGGGATGGTGACTCCACCGCTTCCCTGGGCAGCCTTGGGGAAAGCCTTTCCAGAGACCGAAAGGTCAGAGAGTTACCAAATACTGCCAGTACAGTGCAGTCATAAATACAGTGCAATTAGTGCAGTCATAAAGCATTGAACTCAGAGATGCAGATTAAAGGAAATGGAGGAAATCGAGTAGTCCTATATAACCAAATTAAAATTCTCACCTCTCAGTCAGATCAAACACCCTTCTTATTCTCAGCTCTGGAAAACACTTCCGATGCCTGTGAAAACCCATCGCTAGTTTGCTTAATCAACTCGCTGCTCAGTGCAGCAGCGCCCGCAGCTTTCTGGGTCCCAGGCTGGCAGAACTCTGAGGCAGAGTCGGTTCAGCACTTACAACTAATTCCCACTTGGCAGGAGTGGAAGTTAGAGAGAAAAGGCTCTGGCAGCTCCCAGTCAAGTATAAACCCTTAAAGAATTTCCCTGCATACTGAATTCTTCATAGGTTAGCTAATTAAGGTGGTGAGCGTTATGCTGTCAGCAAAAGCAATGATTTTCAGGTACGCAAAACAGAAAAAATACATGTATTTCTGCTCAGTCACAGCAGTCTTTAACACAAGGATGGCTTGTTTTTGACTTCTTTTTTTCCCCACCTTAATGGTAAAATTCCACAAGGACCTTACGACGATCGAGGTGTGTTTTGCAGTGACTAGAGTCGTTACATAATTGTGAACAAAATGGCACGTCTTTCTTTTTCCTCATTTTATTAATCTAGGCAGAGCAAGTGAGTCACAGAGACAAGACTACATGCTAAAACCCTAAAAAAAATATTAATTAAATAATTTTAGATATGACAGAAAACAAATGGACGGCTCTGCTATATAACATGGCCTTTCATATCCTCCTGCACCCCAGACACAGGTACAAACCCGCTACAGGTTCCCCAACAGCAGACCAGGTTAAAGAGGCTGCCACGCTCCATCCCAGACACGTGAACCCCCAAAAAACATATGAAGATACCAGGGAAGTCTGGTATACACACAGGCTCTTAGCAGAACAAATAACTAGCAGGGGGGAGGAAACAGTAAATTCGATGAATACTTCATTACCCGTTTCAATTTGTCATCCCCTAAGGGACTCAGTAGAGCAAAAGCACTCTCACACTCCCTAATCCAGTCCTCAAATTTTATAACCTCTTTGAGATAGGAAAGGCAATTTGCAGGGAGCTCGTGGTAACAGATTCGCTTCTCCGAGTAACTTAATGCACTTGGCCAACGTGTTTCTAGTGAAGCCGGGAAAGCTATGTGGATTTATATGGCACAGGGATCTGCCTCCATTAGCTTCATGTCTCCAAGGATGGTCTCCGTCACCAGCGACTGCACAGGACATTTGAAATGGCCATGTTAGGCAACCGAAGCTCAGGAATTAGTGCCAAGACAGAAAGAAAAAAGCCCAGCTTCTTTTTTCTTGCATAAATTAAGTGGTAACTTCGCTAAAACCTGCCTTTTTGCCCCATGCAGGGAGATTTTATTCCCTGCAGGCTCTCCTCTGTGCCAGCTCATGGCTGCTTTTGTCCCGGAAAGCTGCTCTAAGCATTTTGACACCTCACGGGAGCTGACAAGCACAACCTGCCATCAGGATTACTCTGATGCTCTGCTACCACATTCTGTGAAGTTACTCAAGAAGCAAAATAACCTGTTCCCCAGTCATCAGCCACCCAGGGGATGGGAGTGTGAAGAGACTGATGCTGTCCTTCCCCTTCCCATCCCTGAGGGAACCATTGGAGAGATGAAAACTGCAGCTGTATCCTACCCCAGAGCAAACCAGGTGCTCACCACTCTTCTCCAACCAGTCCTTCTTCAGCCTGGGGGCTATTCAGCTGGCAGGAAATGGTATCCATGATTTTCTACATCAAATAAGCGTGAAGTCCCAGATGCACCTGGTTCCTACCAGTGGGTCACCTCCTACCAGAGTGAACCCATTGCTCAAAAGGCTGGGCTAGAAGATGAAGTAGGGATGCTGGCTGGGTCAGAAGATGAAGTACGGATGCTGGCTGGGTAGGAATGGGCCTCATGTGCAGAAGACGAGCAGGGAACAAAGACATGTGGGAGTGGACTCATGGGTTATTCCTAAGAAGATTTTGTGGGAAAAGAAAAAAATAACAACGTTGTTGAGGAAGAGAAAGAAATAAGACTAACAGACAGGAATGTGGGAAAGATGCTCTGCAGCATCCAGAATGTGGGTGGGACCTCAAGAGTCCAGAAAAAAACACACGAGGGGTTTAGTGGGAGGGTCTTTGAGGACAATCTGCAACGCAAGCTGAGCAGCTGGGACAGCCTTTTGGGACTGAGAGAGAAACAGTGATGTGGGGCCTCTCCTGGCCATGAAATAAGGGGGAAAGGAACCCAAACTGCAATATTTTGGGGGTCAAAGTGAAGATATGCAGGCTGGTTGTACAGCAGAGAAATGTCTGTGATACGCCAAATATTTGACCGGGATTATTCCGCTTTAAAACAGAGCTCCATTCCCTGACTTTGTGCTTCATCAAGAGATGCCCTCTGATAGGGTATAGACGTTCCTCTTTCTTGGTTTTATTGACTCTTATTTTGCCTTATTTTAAATAAGAAGGAAACGTAGCCAGTGAAAGTTTATGGACCCTCTAGGGGATGCACCTGTCAGAACAGAATTTACTGCAAGCATCTTTAGTTTCCACAAGACAGAAATACTTATTAGATCAGTATGGATGAGAGGGTTTTCAAATCTAACACGAGGGTATGAACATTTTGTCCATAAAAAAGGCAAATTGGGTTTTTACTCTGAGAGAGACATCCATAAATCAATCAATGCAGAATGCAGTGTGAAACAAGAGTCTCAAGAAAAAAAGAGAAATTAAGATAATTATGTCAGAAAATTGAAATATAGATGGTAATTGTGATTCTGGAGTTTAAAATCCAATAACTCATTTAGCATCAGAAGTGGTGGGGGGCAAGCTTTTAAGACTCACAGAGGCCACTGGTTTTCATGAGAAGCAGCAGAAGTTTCAAGTACCCAACTGTAACCAACTGCGAGAACAGAAAGTTCAGCATCACTCCTGGAGCTCTGCTTGCCTGACGTTAATATGAAGTATAAACAAATGTCATGATAGGCTGGTTTTCTGCAAAATTCTATTATTCTTTATAATTTAAAAACAAGTAAAATGGTATTTCTTTTAAGATGTTTGTTTAGGGTTGACATTTAAACATAGGATTTATTATTTATGTGGTTCTTCAGACAGTTTGTCCTTTAGCTATACTTGAGGGATACGGCTTCAAAAAACGAGTCACGGCTAAATAAGATTGCTGCGGAAAAGAAAGAGATAGCACAGGAGATAATTCAGGTGTGTCTCTTCAAGGGCAATTCTTGGCCATGGTACAAGCTTGAAAACAGTGTGACTTGAAAATATCAACAAGCAGGGGCTCCATCCCTTTCAGTGCTGACCAGCTTCTCCATCCACTACCACTACCTTTACCTGGTACTGAGGATATTTAGCAACTTGCAAGATACGGCCTGTAAATAAGTATCCACCTATAGTATCATATGAAAACATCAAGTTGTAATTTAATACGTATTGTGAGCCAGGAAACTCCTGTGAGTTTATTTCAAGGTGGATTTCAACTTTCTATTTCAATTTTGTAACAGATTATCATGCTTCCTCGGAAAAACAAGCATAATGGTTTGGTTTTAGATGGCAAAGCTGATGGATTTTATTTCCAGTCAGCCTCTCCCAAGACTTTACAGTGAAGATAAGGTTATATTGAAATCAGTGGAAATGCTGTTTGAACAAGGACTAGAGGAGCACGCTGTACACTGGGTTTTTTTAAGGGACTCTTGTTCCAAGAAGGCAAGCTGATAGACACTGTGAATATCAGCATTAGTGTTTCAGACCATTCTTAAAATTATTGAATTGTCTCGGGTCAATTAAACGATGTGCATAACTGGCATATGTGATTGTGAGCAGTGTTACCTCCATCCTGCCAGGCTAGTGTGTGGCGTGGTACCTTAAAGGAAAGGATTTGGAGATTTGAGTCACTTAGGTCTTAAAGTCTTCTTACCTCCTCATAATACAAATCATTAGCCTAGCTAATTAGCCACCCACTTGGTCCCAGTCTACTGAAATGCCAACTAAAACTGTTTCTTCAGACCATGCTTTCCATTCTTGAAGACAACCCATTGCTGGTAGAGGTAGATCTATGAGGTATGGTTGGATGAACATGGGAACGAAAGGCTTCGCAGAAGCTGGAGACAACAGCACACACACATGGATATGATGAAGGCCAGGACAAATGGCACCACACACTCCTTTTACACACAGGCTGCAGACTTGTCCTACAAATTCCTCATGTTTCCCATAATTATGTCTTTTTAAAGGCCGTTGATGTGACTTGCGTTAAGACAAAGCTCACACATAGTCATTTCCTGCATTTCACTTGTGGATCATTAGTAAAAAAATAAGGTATCTCTGCTGCTTGCTATTGAGCACAGCCTGAGAAAAAAAGGAATAATTCCACAAGATTCGTCTTCTGGTAACACGTTCACATGGTCTTAATCTTCATTTGCAGCAGTGGGATCAATGTTCAAAGAATCATGTGCTCCAAGAACGAATCCATTCCAAGACTTCATAATCTGCTCTAGTATACTCCCAAAGAAGAAAAACTGACTGAAACAAACAGATTATTCTTTCTGCTTTTCCCAAGGATTTAGGACCAATTCCTTACAAGTATCAAATCACTCGCCACAGTCGTACCTCTCTTGCTCTACAAGGTATTTGTGTCTGGTCTTGCTCCGCCATGAAGGTCACACGTTGCTATGTTCTGAGCTCCACAGGGATCACTTCAAATGGTAGAATAAAACACAGCGCATTCATAATGAATGCTGTTACAAGGGTATCATTTTGAAAAGCTACAGACTGCTTTCACTCTCCAGAGGGGTGGCTGAGTGCCTTGCTCTCAGAGGCACTTGAAAACACGAATAAGGATATCTGTTTTTCAGGCATCAGTGCTCATGTGCATTTTATAAATGATCCTTGCAACTTTGGTGAGAGGTTTTCTTGTAGCTCTTTAGCAGCGTCACTGTCAGGCCCTGGGAAACTGAGCTTTGCAGCAGGGACCAGAGTGTCACTCGAGCTCTTGGCCCAGCCAAGAGAGCTATGTGAGCCAGCTGCTTTCTACGGCTCAACATGGCCCTTGGCATGTGTCTCACCCTTGTAGTTGTCTTCTGTCGACTTAGCTGTGACTGCTTGCTCTGACTGCTGATGCTGGAGTCCTAGCTCTTCATTCCAGTTTGACTGTTCAATATCCACGATTTACTCTTTAACAGAGAACATCTGCCTTTGGCCTGGACCCACTGTCCCCTCCTGTCTTCCATGGTGTGTCCTGACTGCCCAAACTTTGATCACTGGTCTTTCCCACACTACCAGCTTAAAAGCAGCACTGACTTTTCCAGTTTCTGGCCCTATCTTGTCCTTCTTACAATACTTGCCTGCCATCCTCATCCCCGAGTCTAGCCAGACACTAGCCACTGAGTGAGATTTCCCATGTCTCTCTTACTTGCCTGGTGGCTACAGCTGCAGAAAGTCCTCCGTTCCCCTTACTGTTAAGGATTTTGTTTTCTTAAAACATCTCAAGGTACTGTGCAAACAAACTTTTAGGTATTTAAATATTAATAATGAGTGCCCAGGCACGACTGTTCTGACAGCTCTTCTGACTAATGATAGCGTTCCTCTCTTGCTCAGTGATTCAGCTCTTTCTACCACCAGCACTTTTCCTTTTGGCTGGCTTTAAAGAACAGGCAGCCTGAGAAGCAGCAGGTGCCAATGCTCCCTGAGTTCTCACCAGCACGCCCCTCTGGGCCAGCGTGATCAACACTTTAACCAACCCATGAAAGCAGCACTACCTTCAGTCCTCTGCCTTTGCATGATCTACCAGTAGGCAACACTTGCTTTCCAATCAGTCTTTCTTCTATTATAACGTGTTTTCTCATACTCGATATGCCTCTAAGCAAAGAAGGTAAGCCCCTTCTCACCCAGTTGTGTCTGCAAAGTAGATGTGTGTACCTGAGCCTGTCATACACGCCGCCTTTGTATTCTGAAAAACAGGTTATTCCAAACCTTGATATCTACCTCAGGATTCAAACTCTGGAACTTAAACTTTACTCATGCCTACACTATAACATCTGACACTAGGAGAGATGAAGATTCCCTTAAGCCCACCCAAAAAAATTAGTGAAGTAATGGCAGATTCCTCACAAGCACTGTAAAAAGCCTCACTTTTGAAAATGTTACCTCCATTGAGGTAACAGCTGTAAGCTAATGGTCACTGTCTAAAGACCTTCGTTCTATCTGTTGAGAGAAAAGTCTGGGGATGTTAATATGGTCCCCATTCTGCACAACTGATATCCTGACGTTCTCCTGTTGGTTGGGTGCAGGTGGCTTGATACTCATGTCTTTCTTTGATCCACTGCATAACTCCTCAGAAGTGTTCTGAGAAGTCATATTTTCTTCATTTACCGGATAGAGACTTACATGGTATTTAGGCCAATTATTATGGCCTAGATGATGCATTAAGCTAATGGCAACACCTCTTATGAGTAATATAGACCACAGGTGCAATGACACTGGAGAGGGATTTTCCTATAAACCCCATGGCATAGACACAAAGGGCAGCATCAGGACATGACGTGAATTGGGGGAGACAATACACAGGTTCATGGCTCTATTGAGCCTACTGTTGCCTGTACAGACAGCCTTATGGAATTCTTGTCCAACGTGAAAAGAGCAGCTACTGCCAGCTGCGGTCATTAGTTTTAGAGAGCTGTGTGATGCCGTAAGATCTGCTAACAGAACTTGGTCTTCTGGGAACAACTCTTCCATGACCCCAAGAGAATCCACTTCCTTCTTCTGCTGAAGTGAATGAGTGCGCATCTTTTGCAGCATATTGGCAGCGTGATCAAAGATGCCAGAGAAACTGAGGAAAGATGGGAAACAAGACAATACAAAACACCTCCGGGGTATGGGTTTTGCCAGCCTAACACCTATGAAAGCTGTTGTCTGTGCAGAATGAGTGTAAAAGACAACAGACGTAAATTGGGTGAACAGATTACAAGTGCGTATCCATCAGAGCGATGAAAGGGGGGAGAATGTCTTTCACAAAGTTTTCTGCTTACGCTTTTAAATTCCCTGCTGAAATTTTGGCATCACTCTTCCTCCATATTGAACAGAATATGCATTCGCTACAGGTATCCTACTTTGCCATTTAAAATTATTCCTTATCTTTAACTTTAGAGGTTGATTCTATTAATGGGAACAAAGGAGAGTGTGACAGCTAGAAGGGGAACTAGGGAAAAGTTAGGAATATTTATTACAGCCATTTGGGGCTCAAGGTATCCCAGTCTTATTTAATATGTTGACATGTTGAACACTAAGCGATTTTTTTATCATCATCACTCAGCTCTGATATATAAATATAGGCATCTATTAAATATTCTAGCAGATGATATATATGAAAATGCCTACTTAGCCTCCAGTTATGAGAAAATGCATTATACTCATCAGGGCTGCCCAAGGGCATCAGTGACTTGTCCTTCTGAAGACATGCTTGGCCCTCCAATTAAAATACTGAGCAGAAAATATCCACTTCTCTCTTGAGACAGCTACTTCCGAGAGGCAGCAGAAAATACCTTTCCTTAGCCTCAGGGTATAGGAGCCAGAACAATTTAAGAATTAGAATGTTGTAATGGGAGTGGATTTTCACTGTTTATGAAGGTATTTCCTGCACAGTAAATACAGACCCTATTTGATATGCAGCAGTCAGAGCTGGGATTGTCTGTCCAGAGGGAATGCCAAGGTGGTGTCGAGGCAGCACAGCAGGAGATGCCCTCCTCTCCAAGCCCAGGGGTCCAGTATGTCAGGAACAGACAGGGACATACTTGAATTACAACATGTTTCTGTGATACCCAGCTACAAAATAGTGCCTTGGAGCTGTGGGGGATCAGGTAAACTTCCCTAAACTGTACTGGGGACCAACATCAACTTCAGGTACGTGAAAGTGTCTTTGTGTATTATTCTTCTGACCATCTGTTAGCTACAGCTTTGTCAAATAGCGGAATCTGACCCAGAGTAAAACTCATCTCACGGCCCCAGATTGTTTGAATTAAAGGCTCTGCTTAATTACTGCTACAGTAGTTAAGAAGTTAGACTAATACAACGAGCTGAACCACAGTAGCTATTCATAGACGCTTTCTGTGGTGTCGCAATTACCATTTAATCTAATCTGCATGAAACTGGACTGCCGTGAGCTACACGGCATTTTCCCATGTAAAGCTCTCACTTGTAAGCTGTAACCGCGGTTTAGGTGGTATGCAGCAACAGTGAGTTGAATGTAAGTCTGAGTCTGAGGAGCAGCAGGTGAGATCCCTGGGTGGTATAAATCAGTGCATGTTGACTGGCTTCACTTGAGCTTGGCCAGTTTCTGGTTGTATGCTTGCCTTTCTTTGAGGTCTCTTCTAAGTCTTCCTAGAGTCAATTTCAGCTCAAAGTAGATCGTTATTTCTTGTTGGAAAAAGCCTTCAAAGTCCCTGAAAAAAAAAAACCTGAGTAGTGAAAAGAAGCTCATCCACGTTTAACCATTCTAGTGGTTAGTATAACCTTACCATTAATTTTTAATGCAATTTCTCAAGAGTCCAAATTGAAATTCAGTTTCTGGATCACAGGGCAGTATAATCTACTAGGCTGGGAGTTGTCTGTTACCAAATTTTTTTCCCTAAGCGACTAGTTTTCATAGTAGTGCATTCACAATTTGTTCATACTCTGTCCTTACCGTGGTTTGGAAAGGGATACAATGTGAAATGTGAAAGGACAAAATCTGTTTTTCAGAATTCACAAATGGATTTTAAGAGTGAACTCTTTCTGCAAGAGTCTACAATAGTCGGAGTATCAGATAAAAAAAAAATACAAATCTACCAACAGTTGAGGTTGGTTGTTCTATTCTACTGTGCACTAAGTTCTTTTTTTTTTGTAGTAAATAAAACTTTTGAATTGGCAGTACAACTTGAAATAGACTTTTCAAAATTAAATACTACCTGGCTTCACTGTCTTCGTAACAGAAGAGATGATAAGCAGCAAAGACATTAATAATACATCTTAAAAAGTGAGATGCAGGACCTGAGAGCAAGATGAGATACAGCTTGACTCAATGCACATATCTGTAGGAATCTGACCAAGATTGATCTTATCATAGTTAGAGCCTGAGAGTGTCTCAGGTGGACTGGAGGCAAGAAAATGGCAAAAAGCTGTTACTTGTAGTCCTGGTCAAGGATAAGAGAATGAATCATTAAAGTACCCTTGCTCAACAAGGAACCAAAGAAAATGTCAAAATAGCAACACAGAAGACCCGTTTGAAAAGAAAACAAATTCTGCCTCCTAACTGTCCCTGAAGTCAGCATCGTTTTGTGTTCAATGTGAAATATTCAGATGCTGAAGAACTGGAAACTAAATTCTGATGGAGTTCATTGTTGACTCACTTGGTCTAAGAAGTTCACCATCGTACTTTCCACACGTACCTGCCTAAAACCAGGAGAATGCTTGTTGTAGATATCATCTCTTTTTAGCCATCTTTAACAGAGCCATGGAATAGGAGCCATGTCTGCGCCTTCCTGACTCTACATCACAAGATGTAGAACACCATGAGGATCCCTACATGTGACTTACAGACTTAGAGACTTGTCCTTATTTTAAGGAGAATTAAAGACAGTGAGGTGATCTTTTTGCACTACTGAAGGTTCCCAGAAGTTAAAACAGTAAATTTTACTCTATACTCCTCTGATTATATTTTCCCCGTTTGATCGCTGACAGAGAATAATAACTGAGTACGGGAGTTGGTTGTGTGACCCATGGTGACTTAACGGCTTTTCTTCAGACTTTGGCTTCTCCAGAAAGGATCGTTGCTCTGTTTTGCTAAGAGCTAAGTTGGACCCCAAAACGATCACTCACGTTTCCCTGGTTCAGGCAGGCTGGTAATCAGCAGAGCAGCACAACCCTGTTAAACAGGAGGCAGCGGGGCACAAACCCCTCAGCCAAATTTACCACCCCCCCTTTCTTTCTGCACACTTCATGTTCCAATACATCTGGCTGTGTATTTGTGACATGTTCATGATCTGTATGTGGATGAGATGTACATGCGTGTATATACACACACTTTTTTCCCCTCCTCTGCCCTTTCAATACATACTCCAGCTGCCATCCAGACCAGGTGCCTGACGAGTTCATTCCTGCTGTTGGGGACTAACTAGTGTATTTGTAGCTGTGACCAAGTCCAGCTTGGTTCAGATGAATTACAGCCTTCTTTCAACTGCTATCAGCTTCTCGGCATTTGATGTATCCAGCATTATCTACCCCACCCCAGCACAGGTCTACCACGATAGCTTCTCATAAACACCAAAGCCCCATTTCCCAGGCTGAATGCATCCAAACTCAGCTATGGTTGGATACCTGGGGACTCCGTGCTTGTCCAAGTGAGTGGTGCCATCTCTCTGCTGCTTTTCTCTCCTCTCAGCCTCTTGCCTCTACTCTTATCCCGAGCCCCAAAAAGGGGTCACAGTCCCAGCTGGAGTCTCACTTACAAAATGCAAAAAAGGGGCACCCCCAAGGCTCTATTTGCAACTTTCTTCCCACCGAACTTGGCGTCTTCGACCTATAATAATAAACATCTCAAAGAGGATTCTCAGTAAAGAAACGATACGTACCAACAACAATTTTGCTAAATCGCGTGGAACTTTGCCAGACTCAGGAAAATCTGCAGCATCTGGCAGCAGACTGAAATATATAACTGCAACCAGGGAAATATTGTGAGTTTACTATCCTGGAAAAGTTTACTGTCCTGGAAAATTGTTACTGTACGAAACACATGCCAAGTTAATATTGTAATGAATTTTATGGCTTGGAACTGCAGTTAGCTAGTGCTTGTAGCCAGAGGGCTATATCCTCAGATGGTGTAAAAGAAGTGAACGTGGAGGAAAAGACGGACTTACCAGGAACAGGCTTTTAAACACGGAACAATTGACCAGAGAATAAGCCTGCTGTTGCAAACTTTCTCTTAAAAAAACGGACTCAGTGATTTGGTCTGATTGTGAACACAAGAAGTGCATAACATCTAATAAATTTAGAGGAAGGCAGATGCATAAAATCTCGAAGACAGATGTATGAAATTTGATGAAGTAGTCTAAGAAAATTTCTTCATAAAACAGAAGACAATTTTTCCTTGATGACGCATATCCCCAGCACATGGAACTATGGTGACTTTGGTTAGGAGAGAAAGTCAGAGAAACTTTTGTAGCTCTTACCTGCTTCTTGCAGAGGTGTTGGAGGAGGTAAGACAGCTGGCACGGAGAGAGAAGGGCAGACACGAAGCTGTTGGAGTGCCTTCACCTGAGTAGTGCTAAAGTCCTTTCCTTTGCAGTTCTGTAGTCGGTCTTCCACTTGCAAGTCTCTTTTACCTTTCACCAAAGCTGCTGCCACACTGTTTTTCCCTGTTCCCACACTGTTGTTCTCATGCTGTTATTCTCATGGCGTCGCACCTGCAAACCCTGATGTTCTTATGTCTGATTTCTCAGGGGAAGCAATTGCCACCAGAGTAAGAACAACTCCTGCCTTCCCCTTGCCCTTTCCCACCCCTTCTTTTATAGCTTTTAGTTTACACTAGAGGAAAAACAAAAGTTCGTCAATAACATAGTAGATAACAGTGATTTAAATCTCCAGTTAGAATTACCCAATAATATAAATCCAAGCTCAGTGTAAAACACTTGCGCTCCATTCAGAGCAAATAGTGTTTTAAGTAGGAGTGTCCAGAAGGGAGTTTGAGCAGGTCGAGATGAAATCTATATGGTTACTATGGAAAAACACAGTAGAAAATTATCACCATCATTAGCACCACCTGGAGAGGATCCCCAGAAGAAGATGCTTGCATTGGAGACTCTGTGGCAGCTCTTCATGGCTGACCATGGGGGAAAATTTTTGCTTTTTTTTCTCTCTTTTTCTCACCTTTGTATTTTCCCCAAAGGTAATTTGAGAGTAGATGTGTGCCATCAGCTACAGACTCCATGAATAAAACTTTAAGCGTTTAAAACTGTCTCAGCATCCTTTCTGCAACAACGTCATATGACCAATGTTATCTCTTGCCTAGGGCAGAAAAAATGGCTTTCAGTTAGTTCCAGGCTTAACGCTGACTGAGCATGTAACTTTTTACAAGTTATTTCAGCCTAGGTGATGTAGCTGTGGTGGCTCAGCTGGGACCCTGTGTGTTATGTCCCGGCCCATCAACGCAGAAACTCAGGGTGCAGCACAGCCAAGGTCTGGGTGGACTGCAGCCTCCCTCCAAAAACACCTCTATCTCTGCATGTACAGACTCTCCCAATACGCGTAGTGGCTTCTTCTATAGCCATATTTAATATAGAGGCAATCTACAAAAACTGTTCCTCGGTTAAAAGTAGCTGTGGGGAAGATTCTGTGCTTTATTTCCCCTGTATCTCAGCTGTAAAGCACCCTGTGGTGTGGACTCAGTGTCCCACCACGTAGATGGACAGCCTCTTTCAGAGGCTTACATGCAATTAAGGTACAAACTGCGTCGATAAAGTAAGTCACTGATGGCATGTCTGGACATCACAGCTGTCTCTATACTTGTAAGTTAAACAGTTCCAAGGAAGACTCCCAAGCAGTGTAAATTAATTGTCTGCACTGTAAATGCACACTATTAAACTATCCCAGTGCAGTTCAGGCCATGTCAGATGGCTTTGGCACTCTGCAGAATACCCTCTGGGAGAGTTCGGGAGTTAGCAGGGGCTAGGGATGGTCCCAGCAGGCAATTCACATGCAGCCTCTGTTCTAAAGCCTCGGAGAGTTCAATAATACATTTTTGGACAGTTCTGCAACAGCCAGTCTCACTGCTACTGGGTGAAAAAAGAAAACACCCTAGAGAATTAAGTGGCAATATGTAGCCTAATTAATTGTGCTTATACAACACATTTAATTCCCAGCGATTGCATTCCCTGTTCCAAAGGATAAGACTCTACTTCCAGAAAGATCAATAATGCATAAAAAATTTGCCCAGTATTATTAGTTTGAAAAGTCAAAGCTTTCCTGCTTACTGTGAGGTTTCGAAACCCATATGTAGTCTCTTTAGCAGATGTGATTTGAGCTTTCAGTGCTGTTAAGCACACGTAGCTCTCACACGCTGGAGTCTGAGAGAGCTCACCACTTCTGAAAAGCAGGTCATTTTAGTCAGCGCCTGAAAAATTGATTTGGAAGCAGAAGAGACTAAGTCACCTTTTGATTTTCTAAGAGTCAGAATGAAGGAAACTTTCCTTGTAGGCAGTGATGTAACTCGAAGCCAAATCTAACCACTGTGTATTTAAAATGGTTGCTTGTCCGCTAAGGTTTATTAGCTTTTTGCACGGAAACACAAAGATGAAACATTTCATTCTCATTACTGAAGGAATAATGAAGAAATAGCGAAAAGAAGCAAAGATTTGGTATAACTGATTCTTCCTGCTGGTTTTGAACTAATCTGAAACCGCTTGAAATGATATGCTTGTATGACTTTGCAATACCGTGCAGGGCTGATGAAGCAAGTTCATCAAATCCTCACAGATCAACAGAAATTTTCCTAAGCTTGAAAACTTCAAAATCATCATGCCTGCAAAGAAATAAAATAGATCAGAAAGTTCAGCCCTCGAAGCATACAGGGCTTTCATGATGCCAGAAAAGAGTCACGCAACACTGGATGGAAAAGCAGAGCAGAAACCGCTCAAAGACTGTAGAGTGGTGGACATCCCGGGGCAGCTGAAAACACCGCAATGTAAAAGTAACCACACAGGTGAACTATATGCCGTGGGTTGGACTTGAATTGCTTTTTCTATTTTGCATTACACTTATTTACTCAGACTCTGTATAGCATCATAACCACTTCTGGTTTCCAACAGCAATTAGCTTAAGTTATATTGAGAAACAGAGAATATACTTGTCGTGTCCAGATTTCAATCACTGTAGTTAAGCGCCAGAATGCATTTAATCTGTGAAAGGACCCAGTAAAGGAAATAGATATATATTATGTAAACAAAATTTTTCTACTGTCTCTTTAATATTCTCCAAGAGATTCTTTTATTCCTACTCGCACAGACTAGCACCTTTTTCTTAAAGCGGCCTCACTGATTTTAAGGTACTGTGAGGGAAGGTCAAGCTGTATTCAACATACGTAAGAGTAAGAGACCCTCGTGGGCACGGTGGGAGAGCCAAGATTTCACAAGAGATGTGAAGGAGGAAGATGTTTAATGCAAGAAGCTTAGTGTCAGTCCTCATCTGAAATACGAAGAGCATTTTAATAAATTGTTTAGCAATAGCCTTTGCCCTTCTCTCATACCTATTAAAATGAGAATCCGGGCTTAACAAATACATTCCAAGGAGAATTAGAAGACATAAAGAAAACTGTGGGAGGTTTCCCGTGTAGGTGTTTTTCAAATTTAAATTTCTTTTAAATGTTTATTTTTTGTGAGCAAAAGATTTCTTTCTGTGCAAGTTTCTATTGCAGCTGCCGCTATAAAATCTCAGTAATATATATATTTTTAACTACATTTTTGATTTGTTTTTTTTCCTTCCCACTTCTGTATAAAATTTTATACTAAACTGAATTTTATCTGTGATAATATTAGCATCATAACTTGGCATCAGGGACACTAAGCAATAGTGAGAGATTGTGGAATGAGACATATTTTGTTAGTTAATGTTCAACCTAAATCCTAATGATGTCTTAAAACATACTAATATTCTGTGTCTTATTGGGCGATCTTGGTTTATGAGCTTGGTCTTCTTGCTTGTACACTAACCTGCAAGAAGGACTGCGTTGTTTAACTAAATACTATTACATTGTGTTATAAAGCCCTGTGCAAATCTTTACCTTTCTGAAACATCTTGCAATAAGAATTGGCTTCCCTTGTTGCTCGCTGATGTATCAGAGTTATGCTGCTCCACAGCGGCAAATTAGCCATTGTGCTTTCTTCCATTTTGCTCCACTGAGTTGAGCACTATCAAAGAAGGGCTGAGGGCAAAGAAAGCAAGCACGGAGAACTGAACACACCGTGCCGACACACCGGCAGGAAGACCGAGTCCCTTGGTACAGAGCCTTTTTTCTCTTTTTAATTTGATGAAATGGACATTGCTGTCAATTCTGCAGTGCTTCTGTGAGCTGGAGTCTCCTGATCAACAGATGTGGCTATGGAGTGGTTGCAACATGATACCAGCCAAGTGAAAAATGTGTTTGGTCCCTGCGGTGTGTGTTTACTCTAATATGGAAAAATTATTCTTTCCCTGCAGCAAACAGCCATTCACCCAGTCTCGGTCTCTCTTTAAGTACACATTTCTGCAGTTTTCCAGGGTCTTGGAGTTTTTCTTTGTTTTCTCCGTTAAAAGGTCTTTGCCATTCCTCCCAGTGTTCACAACTCGGTAATAGTCATCGCAGCTAGAACAAAGAAGGAACAAAGTTTACAAAGTGGCAGCTTAAAATAAGCCTGGGAAGTGCACATTTGTGGCCTTGATGGAAGTGGAAGTTGCTAGATGCTCCACACTTTGTGAAAACAATCCCACCATCGGCTTGGTGTCCTGAATACCCTCTCTACGGTCTGCTTGTAAGGTTCCTATAGCTTAGTTCAAGTCGTCTCTCCTTACTCCCATAAAGATACATAATAATTCTGCAGAAAGTAAAGCCCTAAGGATTCAAATATATTACTTTACCAAAAGTAAGTAAGCTAGATGGTTTAGGCCCAGAGGTGATTTCGTTTTAACTAAAGCGAAGTTTCCTACAGTATGGCTGGAAAAGGTATGTGCCATTATTTTTCAGTCTATAAAATTTAACTCTAAAATCTTCAGTTATACTGAAAAGGCACAGAATATAGTACCTTCTCTAATACAAAACCCAAACCTATTGAAGGAAAGAAGTCAAGAGATTTTTAAGTTATGTTCAGTCCAGTTTCCATGTTCTAGATTGTCACTTCCCGGCCCACAAATAGCCTTAGACAGATATGGACGCAAAGATAAAGGAACCAGAGGCAGTGTTTCTGCACTAGCCTTCCAAAAGACTGAACTGATAGAGGTAGGAAAAGTATGAAGAAGAAGGGAATGACTCCTGCTGTTTTGGGACTAGTTGAGCAAGCAGGGACTCTTGGCTACCACACTTGGCTATGAGAAGTGATTACTGAGCCAGGCGATTATTTCTAGGGAAGAGCCCTGGCTTCATTCAGTCACCTTCTGAAATAGCTAACAACTGGCAGACGCTTCCATCCTAACAGCAGGGAGGCTTCCCTCTGTGTTTTCCTTACTCTACACAGAAAAGGCAGTCGGGGTTGGCTGAAGCACATTCTGGAGAACGTCTCCAACTTTGTGGTTCAGCGCTGAATGCAGCAGGGTGAGTTGAAGGAATTCAGGATTTGGCCCATTTGTAGAGGGTCCAATACTGTGTGTCCGGGAAGGAAAGCCTCACCGCCACCCCTGGGTTCAGGAAATGACCACGACCTCTGGAGCAACGATGATCATTTCTCTCCATGCTATGGGGTGCAAGGAAGATGATTCCTCGCCCTGCTCTTGACATGAGCATCCTCTTACCTTGGAGAGAAAACAGTGCGGTAGGAACTTTCTCATTTCCCTCTTTTCTGTGTCAGTATTCGTCTGAAAGGCGAAGGAGCACCACTTAAAAAACAAATCATGTCTATTTTGTATTCTTATTGTGCTAGGAAAGGACACAGTCCGTCTCTAAGGTGGTCTGATTTATTCAGTCCCCAAACCACTGTTTACTTAAGGAGTCAACGTTGTTTAGTGTGGGCTTCAGCCTCATTGACATTCATTGGTTCCACCGTGGTCTCAGTCGCTCTCAAGATTTCAGATAACAGCTTCGGTGGCTGGCCAATAAGTAGTGCTCAGGTGAAGCCAAGCAACACCACGTTAATGTTTATGTTGACAGACAGACTCACTCCACAAAGCTTTTTTTCAGATTACATGACACCCACTTGGGAATGGTGTACAGCATCCTCATGGGGAAAATCCCCTCTCCTGTACTGGACTAAAAGCTCCAGAGGTGATTGCAAGCTGCAAATTGTCTGTGTCACTGCAGTCATTTAAAAACTTTTCAAACCTTATTTCATCAGTGTATTTGACTTTTTTTTATTTTATCAGGTAGGAGGCAGACCTTTTATTATAAAAAGAAAGACCCCGTCATTCAAGCTTCTTGCAAAGCACAGATGGAATTCCCAGGCAACGTTTACTGTCCTTTGCATCACAGAGTTACACTCCAGTATCCACCCATCAGTGGATGCTCAAACACTCTTATTTTCATTTCTTCCAATACTCTTCAGTTTGCTTGTAAGTCGGCCCTCAACGAAAAGTGATATAATGTCAACAGGCAGTTTTGGCAACTATTAAGAACACCCAGGAGGAACAAAGCTTGTTGTTGAAGCTTTAATGAAACTGCACAAATCTGCAACAGCCTGTCCAAAACCTATTTCCTGTGTTTCATTTTATTTTCTTCAGCTATCAAACAGAGTTCCTTCAATATTTAGGTGTAAGCAAAGTGTTAGATCACCCAAGCAAGCCTCCTGTAAATCCCTGATCTATTTAGTTTACCTGGTTGTATCTGCTCTTGGGATGAATAAGTTGTATTTAACAAAAATGTTATTTATATTTGGCTAAAACTGGCTTCAGCAGAGGATATATCACATGCTGGTTAATCTACTGTCAATGGGAGAAGTTTTCTTCCACTGTTCCTTTGTTTCGTTGCTTGAGTTACCTATTTCCACTTCTGGTCCTTATATTCTTTTCCCCCTGAAAAGCCCTTTTAGTGCCTGTTGTCTGCTTCCCATGAAGCGGCATGTTTTCTACGTGCCCACTGTAACGAAGCCACCCTTCAGCCTTTCTTTTCAAACAGATTGAGCGGTGTAATCCTGTAATCCACTCACCCTGTGGTATTTCCCTCAGCTTTCACGTTATTTCACAGAACCACAGACTAGCTGAGGTGGGAAGGCATCTCTGGAGACCATCTAGTCCAACCCACAGCCCAAGGCAGGGGCAACGAGAGAGAAGGATGCTCAGGACTGTACGTAATCAGGTTTTGAATAAATCTCAAATAATAATATAAACAAATAATAAATAGATAGTTTGCACGGGCATTTTTTTCTCCAGAAACTTTTAATGGTTCTACAGAGTAACCTCTCATGCTCCTCTTGAGAGGACAATCAGTCATGAGAGGGCTGTTTCTGTTAGTGTTATTCTGACAAGAAGAAAATAGAGTATAAAAAAATCAGTATCATCAATGCATCATGTGGTAATTACAGCACTTAAACACGTAACCAGACAACAAAAAGCCAGGGATTTTCCTTGTGTAAGAGAGGACAGCCATAGACTGTCTGTCTTGACTGCTGAAAAATGATTTGATTAAAAAACCTGAAATATCCTATCAGCCAAGTCTGAGGGCACTGTGAAGGGTACACATAGAAGCATTGGGTATCTGTATCTCTATTTTTAGAGGCAAAATTACATTTCCTTTGCACTGGTTATGAATTTGAAGGATAAAACACAGACAGCAGATTTCTTTTGTCCAGAAGAGGGAAGGAAAAAAAAAACCCTCTATTAGATAAAAAGGAGTTTTTGGTCTGTAAAGGCTGGATTCACCTCACCTAACCTTAAGTGTCTCAGAGTTAGATTTCTAGTCAAAAGTGGCCGTTTAGTCCACATCTACTGTCACTGGAGAAGGATGGACTACTTCAGAAGTAGCTTCTTTCCATTTGTCTTAGGCATCAACCCTAGATTAACTGAGTCAGGCTCCGCAGGTTCCTGCCTCTCTTTCTATTGACTGAAGACAGTCTAAAAGGACTAGTTTCGCATTGAATGCTAATTTATACATAGATTATATTAAACGAGATATTAATTGCACACTCAGGTTAGAAACCTGTAAAATGACTTTATAATGTTATCCCATGAAACGCCCGTGCCACTGTGCTTGGCAGAGATCAAAAATATAGGTAGAAGAATCATGACTCTTTCTTGATGCAATTCACGGTAAGATGTGTCCCAAGATCGAGTGACAGCAATCTTCATGTTTGTTTTTGAAGAAGTTTCTAGAGCTCCGCCATTGTGTCATAGGAAAAATAAATCTGCTGAGCGTCAGTCTGCTTTTCCATTGTCCTAATTCCAGTTCCATTTGGCAAAACTTTTTTTGTAAGAAGATGAATTACTAAACCGGGAGCTTGGCCTTAAATCAGTAATTTTAGTTGTCTTCTGAATGTTTTCCTTCTTTGAATTTTCTTTAATAACTATGATGTCTATCCAGAGCTGGGCATTAAGGTCTGTTCATTAATAGAACCTTCATCCCAAACGTGGCACTTTTTTGCTAACCAGGAAGAGCATACTTAGACATGCTCATATAAGCAATTATGTACTAAACCTAGCTTAGAATCTTAATACTTTACATTTTTAATCACGTTTCCTATGGAAATGAAGCCTAAATGGTCAGACTTCGTATGCGTATCCATCTTCACCTCTGTGACACTCACTAATAACTTTTGAAACCCTCTAATTTCAACCAAGTCTGAGAGAGATTCAAGCCCGTTGTAGTCCTGCAGATTTCATCACACCCGTATGAGATAAAGCTCCTATCGTTGCCCTCATTAAATGAAAGGTGGCAACAAGAATTTAAACCTCTATAACGACACTGGAAGTCTGCACAGGACAAAAGTACCACAGGTGCTCTGAGCAAAGAGAAATGCTTCATTTTACATTCATATCTTTTCAAAACCCACAGAATCTAATCAATTTTTCTTCTCATGGAAGAACTTGTTATTGCATTAGAAAATAATTTTCTTCACATTAATATGGGACTATTCCTCTTTTTTATTGTTGAAAAAGACAAAATTAGAATTTAATTTTAAATGCATGAAAGCAGCTTTTTCCACCTTGCAGTCTCAACTAGCTTTGTACCCCATTATATTTGAGCACAGATCTGTGATTCTCTAGGGAAAAAAAGCATCTGCTGTCACAGAGGTATAATATATCCAGTATTGTACCTCCATGTATAAAGCAAACGCTGTGCCTCGCTATGCAGAATTCATGTTCCATGAACAAAATAACTCACTTTGGGGGGAAGTCGCCAACTGACAGTGTTTGATTTTGCATAAGCACAAAAATGACCTCAAATTTACTTTTTTTTTTTATTATTCCTTCTAAAAACGCCTGAACAATAGTATTTGTTAATGAATAGAATTTCTGAAGTTGCATGTGTCTACGTTCAGCATTCCAGCCAGAGCCTGGAATGGTAAAATAGTGTCTGTTGGAAGGGATCTGCAGAGATTTGCTCTGTCCCCCCACACTCAAAGCAAGCCCAGCGTCAAAGTGGGGTCATACTGCTCCAGTCAAGTTTTCAAAACATCTAAGACTGTCCCCATGAGCTCGCTGGGGCCCTGTTGCAAAGCTTCACCACCCTTACGGTGAACATTTTTTTGTGTGTGTCCAGGTGGAATTTCCCCTGCTCTGATGTCTCCCTGTTGCTTGCTGTCTTCTCCATCACCTCCCACTTGGCCACTGTAGACAGTAGTACAGTCCCTGCCCCCTTCTCTTCTCCAGGCTGAAAAAGTGCCAGACCTGAAGCCTCTCCTCGGATGAGAAGTAGACCAGCCCTGATCCTCTTGGGGGCCCTCTGCTTAACTTGCTCCAGTTTATTGATGCCATTCTTATACTAGGGACCCAGGAGCGGGCACGGTCCTCCAGATGTATCTCACAAGTGCCGTGTAGGGAAGAAGAGCAGTTCCCTGGATGTGCTGGCTCCACTTTCGCTGCTGCAGCCCCATGCATGGTTAGCCTGCATTGCTGCTGCCTCTGCTTCCAGAAAACTGGTCCAGCAAAGACCGATTAATGTTTACCCATCCAGACCATCACACCCTAAGGCATTATAATAAAATAGCGTTAAGATCCAAAGGTGCAGTATTAGAACAGGTTTTTTAGTCCACTACAGTCATATGAGTGTTTGCTTTTTAAAGAAAAGAAAGAAATATTACAGACCACTGTTTGATTTACGCGTTCATCCAAGCTAGCCATAATCACCTAGGAGACAAATAAATAAACAGTACTTTCACACTTGGATGGTCTAGACTAGAAACCACAGACCTCACACCAAAGTGTGAGACAAGAGTCTCATAAATAACAGTAAAATTTGTCTCTTTTTTTTTTTTTTTAAATTGTATTTTAATCGGCTTTCAACCAGCAGCAAAACTTTCCAACACAAAATAAATACAGAGTGTGTGGAATAAAACTTTGGGTCAACGAAAACTGATTAATTCATTTTGATACAGAACTAGAATCCTTTAAGAATACTATAAGAACTAGAATAAAGAATTTGAGATTAAAATTGATGGAATGCTTCCATTTCTCCCTGTGTTGCTGTTCTTGGCTCCAGTATGGTTTGTGGGCATAGTAGTCGGAGCCTGTCTTGCGAGGGTGGTCACCTGCAGCTGCAGAGCTGTGCTGAAGCACCTGGGTGTCCACGCTACACCTTTTCTTCTGTTACCTTCTCCCCTCCACCTGACCATCTCTATCCAGGTCCCATCCATCTCCTCAAGTGAAGTCCAGTGGTGACAGTTGCATAGACTTTCCTTCACACAAGCAATTCTCCTTCACACAAGGAATACCCTTCTGCAAGAGGGGAGATTTAGACTAGATATTAGGACGAAATTCTTTGCTGTGAGGGTGGTGAGCCCCTGGCCCAGGTTGCCCAGAGAAGCTGTGGCTGCCCCATCCCTGGAGGGGTTCAAGGCCAGGCTGGACGGGGCTTGGAGCAGCCTGGTCTGGTGGGAGGTGTCCCTGCCCAGGGCAGGGGGGTGGAACTGGATGATCTTTAAGGTTGCTTCCAACTCTAATCATTCTGTGATTCTATGATTCTATGATTCTTTGATTCAGGTGCAGCAGCTGAGCCAGCACACAATCAAAGGCAGGGCGTGGCCAAGTTTTCTAAATTTCCAGGTATGAAATGCCATGAGGCAGAAGGAGCTCCTGGAGCTGTCTCTACTCTGGGCAAGCCCAGCCCAGGACCAGCCTCAACGACCATGGGCTCCTCTGAGAATGTACGTCATCTGCTGTCTGTAACCTTCTTTGGGACCTGCCTCTCTCCCTTGTGCCCAGACCTTGGAGGTATCCACTATGTGTCTTATGGTCTTGAACATACAAAGGTTTTTGTTCTGTGGCTCACATTTCAGGTTAATCCAGTTTTTCATCTATCCTCGTAACCTCTCAGACCATTGCCATGAAGTAAAAAGCAGCTGACAGTTTCTCCCTCTGCTGCTGAAAAGAATGGATGACAAGCTTTATAAGCACATGGAACGAGGAAGGAATTAACACTTCACAGAGGCAGTAACCCAAAGGAAGAACTCCTTAATACAAACATAATTGATTTGAAGCCATTTGTACTCAAATACCACTAGATTAGAATGACTGTAATAAAACAGATGAATAATATTAATACTCCACTAAATAATTACACCGTTAGAAGTGCAATTTTAATTTCCAAATTTAGTTTTGTCAGTCCCCAAATCAGGACAGATGGCTCCCGGTAACAAACAGGACCTCAGAAAACATAAATTTGATTCAGGAACATACAAGAACCCCCTCAAAATGAACATTTCTAGTTATAGAGCTTTTAATCTTAGGACATAAAGATTAACAGTCTCTAACATGCTTTCTAAGCTTTTCACACGAATTTGCACTTACAACAGGGTTTCCTATGAAAGGGAAGCAACACGTACACAAACTCACCTGTCATTCCAGTTCAAAAACCGAGTAACAGAATGAGGTTTTTTCTTGGCAACATGGTCTAATATAATATAATGCCTGGCGCATAAGGTGAAAGAGTAGAAACGGGGAAAGCATGACGTTAGTCACTCTCTAACTGTAACGGCCACCTCTGGCGCAAGTTAGACTAGAGCTCTAAATGAAGGCCATGGGTGAAACATTTCAAGTAGATCTCGTGTCCATGTTGCCAGATTTTATTTTCACAACTTGTCAGAGACATCGGGTTGGCACAGGAGATAATTCTTCTGGGAGTACCAGCTTTTATTCTCCCCTTCTCTCCACAAAGAGAATTCTCCATTTGTCTTCTGGAGCCAGATTTGGCCCTTGACATTCTGAACTGCACAGAGGGACCAGACCATAACACTGAAGCCAACACAGCTGGTCCCAATTGCTTATTCTGCACGTAACGTGTTTAAATTCACAGCATTCCAGTGAGGCAGAGATGGGAGGTTGAAAAACTGAAGTGCAAGATCACTTGGAGGGAACCTGGTGATGATCAGGGAAGGAGATGAGGAAGCCAACAGGACGGATCGCTGCAAGCAGGCATTACCGATCCAAAAGGCCAAGCTGCAGCTACTGCAGAGCCATGCTTTGCTAAAGGAGGGCTGCATGAAGCAGGACATGGCTGG
Organism: Stercorarius parasiticus; assembly: GCA_013396915.1. Taxonomy (NCBI): domain Eukaryota; kingdom Metazoa; phylum Chordata; class Aves; order Charadriiformes; family Stercorariidae; genus Stercorarius; species Stercorarius parasiticus. The sequence goes on from VWZL01005707.1 coordinate 783,609, forward strand.
AGCCAGTCCTTTTCAGTCTTTTGCTTTGCAGTACTGGGGCTGGAAACACTCAGTGGCTCAAACAAAGAGGTAACTAAGCTCTGAGAAGCAAGAGTCTTTTTTTTTTCACCATGTGAGCATGGCAGGCTCTTTCTGACTGTCCCTTAAAACACTACAGCAAACACCGAACATTTACCACCCCTTTTAAGAAAAGCCAAAAATACTTGATGTCATCCTTTTTTTTAGGTCTTATTGCATGAAGTACCACTGCCACGTTATACTAGCCCTGCCAAATGCAGGAGTCAAGATTTCAGTCTGAATATCCAGGTAACTTTCCAAGTAACCCAGACTACTGTTGCTCCTAAGGACATACTCACAACTCAAAACTAAATGTCTGAATAAATTTTGCGCATAACATAGTATGTTCAGTCTGGAGAAGAGAAGGCTCCGGGGAGACCTTATAGCCCCTTCCAGTCCCTAAAGGGGGCCTACAGGAAGGATGGGGAGGGACTCTTGGTCAGGGACTGAAGCAATAGGACGAGGGGTAACGGTTTTAAACTGAAAGATGGGAAATTTAGATTGGATATTAGGAAGAAATTCTTTCCTGTGAGGGTGGTGAGCCCCTGGCCCAGGTTGCCCCGAGAAGCTGTGGCTGCCCCATCCCTGGAGGGGTTCAAGGCCAGGCTGGACGGGGCTTGGAGCAGCCTGGGCTGGTGGGAGGTGTCCCTGCCCAGGGCCGGGGGCTGGAACTGGATGATCGTTAAGGTCCCTTCCAACTCTAACCATTCTATGATTCTATGATAGTATGTAATATTTTGCTAATATTATCTATTGAGGCAGGAAGATCGAATAAGGGCAGCCAAGAAGGTGGGCTCACACATCAGACAAACCCTTTCAGTCACCCCAATCTAGTCAGAGAAATCGTTTTGGCCTGCAGCAGTACACCACGCTCCTGTGAAGGACCAGAGCTAATACTGAATACGATGAGACAGCTTGCTCTAAGGTAAATCAGGGCCAAATTCTTCGGGCTGAACTTGGCCAGGGCCTCCGCGGTTCGGCTGGGCTGGAGGCTGCGGGCATGCTTGCAATTTTTGCCAGATCAAGTGAAAGTGCTCAAATCCCGGGAAGAGAAACACTTCCCACGCAAATTGCACCCATTTGTGATATACGGCTTAGTCACACTGTCCATTAATCAACTGTCAAACTTCTGATGTCTGTCAAAGTCAAATCCTCTGCTCCCATGTTTTGGTACCACACCAAAAGTTATCTGAACTTCTTCAGGTTTCAAGATAATCCCTCTTTGTCTTTCACACCATTTGCCACTGAAGCTTCAAAGTCACGTCTTTCAAAGACATCCCCAGAGATTTCATGAACAACCTAAGGCACCCTTACACAGCGCTGGAGTAAAATTTACCCTTTTCAATATATCTGAGACTTTCTTTCAAATTTCATTACAGTGGAAATTATGCAGGAAAGAAGGTGAAACTGAATTAGAGACTTTTGCAGACAGTAAGAGATGAACAGTGTTATATTCTGTTTCCTGCCATTAACTACCTTTCTTTTTATCAGTTAAGCCTAAAGTTTGGTGGCCGCTAAAGTTTAAAAAGGGATTTTCTTGGTCTAACCTGGGCATAGGAGATGCCCAGTAAGCCTGCATCTCAGGAGCAGGGACAGCTTTTGTTTTCCCCGTCTATTTGGCAGCCACAGAAACCTCAGCTGCAAACCCTGCAGAGGTGTTTCAGGTCTTTCTCTCTCTCAGTCCATCTCAGCAGCCTGCAGGCGGGTGCCCGGCAGTGCCGGGGAGGAGGATGATGGTGCCCCATCCCCAGCAGAGCTGCTTCTGCACAGCCCCGCTCCAGGCCAGCCACGGGCCCAATTCCTCCTTCGCCAGCACAGTGGGCCTTCAGCAGCAGCATTGTTTATCCAACTCGGTGTTGCCAGGTATCATTTTGCTACTGAAACAGCACTGTGTGATCTTCATTAAATGTCTGGTTATGTGTGAGTGTACGTATTGCTATTCTGTCTATTCAAAGGAACAACAGAAATATAAAATTCCCTGCACTTTCACCTTCCCAAGCAAAAAAATGCTGTTCTCTTACTCCTAATAATCTTCGTGGCTCCTCTTCATCCTGTCATTTATCCCTGCAACAGGTAACGGGGTGGCTGTACCCACTCTGCAGGCTGTGAAGCTGGGGCAGAGCTCTGCCTGACGTGAGACAGCGGAGACGCGGCTGGCACCAGGGGCAGCCCTGCTCCGCTCCCTCCCGCCATCCCCGCTTTGCTTCCTCTTGTGCTGCACCTGAATTCTTACTCCCTTGGCTAAAACAACACACAAGCGGTGCCCCAGAGACCACTACTGAATCAGTGTAGATGGTAATAAAGGAGCTTGTGTGGCTCTTCTCTTCTCTTCTCTTCTCTTCTCTTCTCTTCTCTTCTCTTCTCTTCTCTTCTCTTCTCTTCTCTTCTCTTCTCTTCTCTTCTCTTCTCTTCTCTTCTCTTCTCTTCTCTTCTCTTCTCTTCTCTTCTCTTCTCTTCTCTTCTCTTCTCTTCTCTTCTCTTCTCTTCTCTTCTCTTCTCTTCTCTTCTCTTCTCTTCTCTTCTCTTCTCTNCCTTCCCTTCCCTTCCCTTTTCAATTTTAATTTTGGATCTAAATTTTTGAAACTTTAAAATGCACTAATAGTTGAGAGCAGAGAGGGTTACGTGAATCCGGGAGTGTGAAGCACCATAACCGCGGTGCTTCAGGTTTGTGAGAAGCTGCGGTAAACATCAGACAACAATGTCGACACTAACCTCTGACAGTAACGGGCAAGCAATGGATTTGAGTGTGTGCAAGCTGTCCAAAAGATTTACATGTGTACCTACATGTGATTTGTTACATTTAAGGCTCCAAATTGGGTTTGGAAAGGATATTTTAAGAAGCATTTTCCTCACCGTCACCATTTACAGCGCAAAGCGCTGCAACCATTTTCCTACAGCTTACAAATCACTGTGCACGGGGAATTTCGGTATCTGGCATCCGTTAGGAACATGTTGCATACACTGAGTAACGAAGCTGATCCCCGGGTAGCTCATCTATTTAACGAGTAAAGAGAAAGACTTCACTGGGTTCCTCCCGCTGCAGCTCCGGGAGGGCAGCCTCGCTCCTCGGCTACCCCAGCAATGCTTTTAACGCTTGGCCCCGAGGCCGGCGCGCAGACATCGCGTTTTCTGCTCAGCTGAGTCTGTAACAGTGGAGCCACGCTGTGGAGCATACTTCTCGGTGTTGCGCCAGGTTATCTCTGAACACCGTGCTTAAGCTTGGAGGGCAACCTCATTAATAATAAGTTATATTATTATTCAGAAGCCGCCCTCGTGCATCCTGCTCTCCACTGCGAGTTTCGGCGATTAAAAAATAGCTGGTTTGAAGACACATTCGTTCTTGGAATGGAGGAGAATGTGTAATTCTGGCATACCTCGCCCCATACGTGCAGAAGTAACTATTCAAGTTGAATATGAAGCACAAAAGTATACCGGCCTGCTTTGGCCGTAATCCCGCTGGTCCAAACTGCTGCGCTTACCCATTAGCCACCCCAGCCCACTGCTGAGCAGCACGCCCTGGAAAATCAATTCCCCCGTCCTTAGGTGTTGTGTGCGCCCCTGGTAGAAGGAACGGGTTTTAAAACTAGGGCAAAATCTTCCCCAAAATTGACTTGGATCCAGCCACAAAATTATATGCATATTCAACTTTAAAATTACAAACCGTAGTGCAGCTATTTATTAGCTGTACTTCTGCAGAGCTACCAGTGAGCCATGAATGCTTTGCTCTCTGGGTAGCTCAGCTGTGTGAGACTCATCCATGCTCTGTTAAACAAATCAAGAAAGTATATTGAGAAAGCTGGTTTAGCGTATGAATAAACAGATGCCAGAGCCTGAATTGTTACAGCTTTATTGCTGAACAACTTGGAGGCGATCGCTGTTAGGCAGTCACTTATATCTTCCTAGCATGTTGCAAATATAAAATAAAATGAGCTATTTTATTTCAGGGAAGTTAAGTAACTCAGTTCCTCAGCAGTAAGCCGTGGGGCCACATTAACTCATTTTCCTGCAGTCATACGTATATGCTTTTAAACTGCAAATCTGTGAGAGTTATAGAGTATAAAACTATCTCCAGGAGAAAACACCCACATAAAATATACTGAAAACGAAAACTCCAAGCTATGCAATCAGTAATAGATAATACATAAATGGACACTTGAGAATTAAAAAAAAAAAAAGTAAATCAAAAACTAAAAACACCAAAGCAACACCAGAATGTATAAAACAAAGGTAAAATTTTGACCAAGAAACAAATCACCAGGTAAGAAGAGTATGATTTTGTTTCAGTAGAAATTAGTGCATGATGGAAGAGCTTCATGTTACTGAAGACCTGACTTTAATCAATAAATACATAAATAAATAAATAAGTAATGTTTCCTGGCTTTTTTCATTCCAGAATACCGACACTCCTGTCACAAACGCTCTGGTGAGATTTCCTGCGAAGGTGGGTGGAGAGGGGGTAAGGTGAACACTAAAAGGATGAAGTGTTGTCCCATAGCACACAGCTGGACATTGCAAACTAAGGACGGCTGACAAGCACTGGCTCAGATAAATTATATCCCAGAGATCTGCAGGAAGCCACAAGGGACAACAGAAAGCCTTAGGAGGAGTCTTTTTGACATAGTGTTTTGCATGGAGGGGGAGGAACTAAGTAATGGAGCCAAGGACGTAATTCATTTGGGTTATGTTAAATGCTCTCAGCAGAAGGTTGGAAAAGCAGCTACGCACTGAGAGGGAGGAAGAAGTGCCATGGTAAAGAGGTTCACCTTGAGCTTACTTTTGTTTCTTAGCCCTTAAGCTGAGCGAGGCATTCATACCTCGAGTTTCCTGAGCCAAAAACTGGCCCTGAAGTACAGGCTGCCTAGGTATAAATAAAACAGTTGCAATTACCAAAATGATTGTCCCTGCTAAAGATGTGCATTTCGGTTCTCTGGGCAGCACCGGACAGATGGGCACCAGCAGGCGGGGAAGCAGAAGCAGCACATCTGTCACAGCAACAGGGACAAGCAGTCGCAACATCGAACTTCAGACGCTACTCTGCCTGGAAAGTTCATAACCTAGAAGGAGGTTTGCAGAAGACTCTGAAGTAGACCACTGTGACGTGGTGGACTAGGCTGGAAGAAGAGACTGGCGCCCACCCGCTCTCTTGGTAGCCCCATGCATCTTCTACTGATACTTTGGGTTCTAAGACACATTGGGTGAAGAACAGGGTTGTGACAAAGGAGGAGTGTTTTTGGCAAACTGGAAAAGATGTCAGGCTTAAGAATGTCTGTAAGGACATCATCAGGGTCTGTAATGATGTTGAGAGGCAGCCAAGCACTCCGTGAGATGAGACTTAGATGCCTGGGGAATAATGCACGGTTGATAACACCAATATTAATGGAGTCAGATACGGGAACTGTCTGTTGCGATCTACGCGGGAAAAGCATGCTCAACACTTGGCATAAATCGAGCCCCCAGAGAATCTACTGCTCCAGTCTCTGTGTGTCCTCTGGCTGCCCCCAGCATGACGCACAGCAAATCTGACAGAGAAACAAAGACAAATGTTGACGACTTTGAGGATAAATACCCTGCACCTCATGTGGACACTGCAAGAGCTCCCAAACAATGCAACCCAGCTCAGACGGAGCTAATTTAAAACTTTATTGGTCATTCGTTGCTCTGTCTGGAATCATTTGGTGAGCAAAAAAGAGACATCAGCTTAAAACACAGCAATTACATTTGTTTGGGAGGGTTTTTTTAATTTTCCATCTCTTCCCTATTTTTAGCTAGACATGCATTTAGTTTTATCTAAGTGATGTCCAAATCACTTCTACCGAAACTTGCTAAGTGCGGGTCACAAGCCGGGTTTTAGCACTGTCTGTAATAAGAATTCAAGCTCATTAAATGCATACTGAGGGGCAGCCAGCAGGAAAATGCTCTTAATATTTTCAGTTTAAATTGAATTAAGAGGGCGTAGACCTTACTTTATCAGAACAGTTACTAATTTCTCCTGAGAAAACCTATGTACGTTATTTTTGTAAGGCTAAAGCTCTTTCTGGCTGAGCTGTAAGAAGGTAAGTGAAAACAGTTGGACCGAAACAAAAGAAAATATCTACAGGATCTTGGAGAACTCTGGTGTTTATGCCTCTGAGCTCCCATCTTCTAACACATACATGTGCCTTGTCGATCACACTTAGTGCACTGGATGCAAAATATTACTGGATAAGGCCAGTGTTGCATGGGTAAATTTTAGGCTTAAATACCTGAAATTTTCACAAAGGGCAGAACAAGAAACAAGCACTCTTGAGTGATCAGCTTCACAGACACTCTGTCCACTACTCTGAAAATCCAGCTGGTTTATTCTAACTGTCCTTAGAAGGCAGAAAAAGTGTCCAGCGGCCATCCGTTCTGCTCAGGCCGGCAGCAGTGAAACCCCAGCTCCCTTCAAATATCATTTTTCATCTTGTTTATATAGTCTGCCGAGTTCCCGAAGAATTAAGGCCTTACTCGGCTTTGCCCTGATTGCAAACAGATAGGGAAGAACGTTAGCAGCCAGGAGCCCGTATCTGTTTGCATCAAATGTTTTTGTGTGGGCACAGAATATCAAAAGGCTCCTTCACTCGTCCGTGCGATCACTTGGGTCTGAAAGACAAACTCTGCCTGTGCTGCAAGGGCAGAGAAGGGGAATTTTTTAGCAGTGACAGTCGCTTTTGATGCCTCCACTACCATGATGCTGGAACAACTTCCCTTGTTGGGTGCATTAAATAAATTTAAGTAACTGGCAGGGAAGCTAAAAAGATTTTCTACTTTGGGATATATATACATTATATATATATACAAATATATGTGTGTGTGTATATATATATATAAAAAAAGCAGCATGTCGCTTGGATTTTGACTTTTTGAGGCAAAATTGACAATAACCATCAACTGCCTGGAGCCACAGGAGAGTGAGTTACAGTGATAGATTGGTCCCCGTTGTGATAAAGCTCCTTTTAAACTATATCTTACCAGACACCGTGGCAGATTACTAGGGGACTTCTTATCTGTGAAATCTCCCTTCTCACACAGCAGCCTGACAGAAACGGAAAAACAGAGTTTGGTCGGTTCATCCAACAACTTCTGTCATTTTATACTGTATTTATTAAAAGGGAACAGTGTTTCTGCCAAAGGTAATATTAACATAAGTTAGCATGCATTCCTGCAGTTAAATCTCCCTGAGAAACATTGTGAAGAAACATCCTTCTTCAGTGGTTTTAACCCAAAAGCACAGGCATCTGAAAGCAAATCTGGCTGGAAAAAAAAAAGGTGACAAACCGCTTGGTTTCCATGCTCCGAACAGGGAGGATAGCATTAAAATAATTATGAAATTGGTCCATCCCAAAGGAATGGAAATGAAAAAAATTCAAATACTTACTCAGTGCTGATACACTGAGGGGAGGGAGGGGTTTGTAGGATCCGAAGGTGAGGGCAGGTCGAACAGGGATCTGCAGGTGGAGGCTAAGGCTCACCCACGGACAGCCAACCCACGCCAGCGTCGTAGTGCAGAGCATGGATTTTTTTATTGCGGGAGAAAGCAATTCAGAGCCCCACCTGCCAGCCAAAAAGGTTTGGTTTTACTTGTTTCAAAATCAAATTACAAAAGAAAGCCCCAGCCAAAACCACAAAACTCTCCCGGTTTTGTGTTACGACTGGATGAAGCCACCGCCCAACTTTACGTGGTTTCCACACAAAAATATCAGCTATCCTCAGGTTTGGCGATAGGAAGAAGGACGTATCCCCCGTTCAGGGTTAAAAGTGAATGAAGGCTGCGTGTTTATGGGATTCGTCACAAAGCTTTTCCACAGCTGTATCTGTTTTATAAATAGAACTTGTCAAATTAGTTGTAGAGTAATATCCATTACAGAAGTGGTCCCTCTGTATTTTTCCACAAATCAGTAATTTTTCATAAAAATCGACTCTTTGTTTGAAAGCTTTTTGCCAATATCTGGTCTGAGCATTTGTACAGTAAAAGCCAGGACTCTTTCCAAACGGCCAAAGTGATTATTCATTATTTTTACGTGTCAGTAACTACAGAAATCATAAAGTATTGTCTCCACTCTGCGAGCGGTAACTGAAACACCAGCAGCTAAAGAATACCAAGCTATGAACGGTTTTCTGGGGTGACATTTCGGATGAACTGTTCGTGCAAAAATCCCCAAAACTTTCAGGAGATGTAAATCTTTTCAAATATATGAAGTAGCTCTCCCAGTATTCACAAATAACAAATAATTTTTAAGCCAATCTTGCTGTCATTATTTGGATAATACCAAGCCGTTCTTTCTACTATCAAATTAATCCTATACACAAGTGTGTTTATCCCTTAAGTCTTAAAAATATTGTACTATATCCTCTGGCTGTTACGGTGTTATAAACAGTGACAAAGTTCTTTCAAAATATTTATTATGCTCCTTCAAACTGGAATTGTAAGTAAAGAAAATGAGGGAACAAGGGGATAAGGCTTTTTGGCAAAAAAATAGCAAGAATAGCAAAAATAGCAAGATATTCAGCAAGCTGAGGTAGCAACCAAGCAACTGCACTGCATTCAAGTTGAATAATGCAACCGTCCACTCCACAGAGCTGAGGTTTGAGGTGGGGACTTTGGCACTGCATTAGCCTTGCGCTCACCCGTTGCTCCTTTTGAGTGACAAGCAAGGTGGAGAAAATACCTCCCACTCAAAGGGGACCAGCCGAAAGGACGGATGGATGCCTCCAGATCTCACAAAGATTGGCCAGGGCCAGGATCTTCCTGCTCACCTCAGATGGGATACCAGGCCTTGAGATCCCTTGATCCCAGGCCATCTGAGAAACATGTCAGCGTAAAGGAGAGAAACCGGTATTTACTGAGAATATATACAGACCTAAATCACAGGAGACCTTCTTAGATCTGGTACAACCCAGCCCTGCCTACAGCACTTTTCTTTCTTTACGGCAAATAACTGCAAATTAACCTCCAGGTGGAAGGACCAAAGGAGCTGCCCAAGTGTAGTGATGGGAGAAGGATGTTCCAAGTGAGCCCAGAGCATCTCAGTCACTCGCAGGCAGTGAGGCAGGNGCAGTCTCTTCTTCTTGCTGTTCTTACTGTAATAAAAAGGCTTGTGGAGCCGTGATTTGATTTGCGCTCCATATAGCCCCAGCCATTTAATAACCCAAGATGCCACACCACGAATTCAACAGATGCAGAGCAGTGGAGCACTCACAGACCTCTTTGCAGAGGGTTGATTAAATGCTTGAGGAATTACTAATGACTCAGACAACTGCTGTAATCTTCCAGGGCAGCAATAGCTTTGCAAATGGCATTTGTGTATATATGCTCCCCGTAAAACTATTTGATGGGAAAGCTAAGACATTGTTCCCATGTACATTCACCAGAAAGTTTCTCTGAGCTCTAAGCTCCTACACAACAGTCGGATAACCTCGAAGGTCAATGCAACAGGTCTGCGGTATCAACAGAAAGAGGAGCTTTTCTTTTATGTCTGGGTCATGTTCTATCTGTATTGGTCTCTGTGAAGTCTCCTGCAGGAGAAAACCCCACCAGGGATCAGTGCTCACAAACACCAAGGAAAGTTGGCTCCTGGCAGGAGCAACCTCCCATCAGTGAAGCATTGTGAGGGCTCCCATGGCGAGATGAAGGATCACCAAGCCAGCAGAGATGTCCGTATGCAAGGCGAGCCATCCCAGCAGGCAGGTACGCAGCACCGAGCAGCAGGCAAGGGCCACAGCTGAGTCCTCCATGTAGTGGCCAGGGAAGAGCAAGGACAAAAGAGAAAATGGAGAAAGCACTGCACAAGACAAGGGTTTAGCTCCGCAGGAAAACTGGAGCCTTTGTGGGTGGAAGGGAGAAGCTGGGGTCAACGTGAGTCCAAGCCCCTCAAGCCTAGATGAAGGAAAGTATCTTCCTGACATCAGAAGGGAGACCAGACCCTGAAAACGGGCAATTTGGGAAGACTGAAGGGAAGCACCTCCCAGCATACGCAGCGGTTGCTCCTCAGTTTTTACACCATGCCATTACATGTTATCGCATGAGTTGAAGGATCAGCCCGTTTCCCCAGGATGGAAGATGTCTGTGCACCAACCACACCAAAAGCACCAACCATTAGGAAAGGGCTTGGTGAGAGGCCACTACCTCAAGTGGTCTCACCCTGCCTGGGCGAAAAAGGACACCCACCTGTGGGTAGTTCTTCTCACACATGTGTTAAGTGCAGAGAAAGGGCACAGCAGAGCAGTTGTTCATAGTGAACTATGACTAATTATTTTCCTTCGCCAGCACATTTGGGACAATATTTTTAAAGAGTAATTTCTCAAATGATAACGAGACCCAAGGGTATTTACCACACCACTTATCTGTTATTAGAGCATACTAATGTGTCTGTGGGAAGATGAATATTAACTAAGGGGCTGGAATAAAAGGTCATTCAAATGCCAAGAAAAATGAAATTAATTGCATAAAAGCATAAAACAGCGCTGAATCAATCAAACACCAGCACGCTAATAGCGACAAGATAAGCAGGTCAGCTGCAGCGGGCGTCCGCCCTTCAAGCAAAGTCTGGATCTAGGGAGCAGAATTAAGCTCCTGCTCCCTGAGGTCCTCGACATCTGGGTCCTCTCGTTCGCACGATGTAACGGCATGGCCAGACACGCTGTGCTGCCTGCAGCTGACTTGGCTTAAGAGATTACAGCCCCCAGCCTGTCACCAGCCTCTTGCCCCCACCTTTCCCTCCCGCTACATCTGATGCCATTTATTACACTTCCACAGCCACTAGCAAAAATGTGCTCGTATCCAGGTTTAGCTATAACTTTTTAGTACATTTTGCTTGTTCAGATCTTTATAGAGGACGTTTTGGCAGACTGAGGCTAGGAAAAACTACACCAGCAGAGTTTGGGAGGAGGGGAGGAAGACTGGTGGCCAGGAAGGTGGGCTGAGCCCTTTTACACCAGCTCAGCCACAGACAGATCAGCCCAATGGACTGTGCCCGAAAACGGGAGCAATTCTTCAGAGAGCGACCTTGCATCATCAACAAAAGGCGGTGACACAAGCATCTTTTTATGAAGATTTGTGCCGAATTCTGTCCAACCAGGGACTCAGATGGTTTCACCACCGCTGTATTTGACAGCCCAGAATGTCAATGGTCTTCTGCTTCCATTTCTCCCACTAAAAGGAAGGCCCAGGGTTTTTGTTTTTTTTTAATGGACCCACAAGCAATGAGACATCTGCCATAGAAATCCAGGTGAAGAGGCAGGTTTAATATAGGATGTGGAATACTGTAGATGCATGGGTTCTACTTGTGACATGGCAATTACGCTGTACAGAAAAGGATCTCCTCTATAGCCACGAATGTCCTTCACTGATCGAGATTACCCATAAAACATCCCAGCGGGGAAGGACCATGCCAAAGTTGGGACAGTGTGACGGTATTGTCAAACCTGCTGCTGCTTTACAAGACGGGGCTACAGCTGGATGTATTCCACTTCCCTCCAGCACATGAAAAATAAATCCAGAACCAGAACTAGCTAAGAGAAGAGTGCATACAACATCAGAAATGACCGAGATCTACCATGCTGATCCTATGGGAGGGGAAACTCTTTCTCTGCCACCCTGCTGGGAGGAATAATATCACACAGAAATCAAGATGAACACGCTGGCAGAACCCGAGCAGAACCTGAACTTGCCGCAATGCCGCATGCTGCCGGCACAGCTGCTCTTCAGCAGCGGGGAGCTCAGTGCCACGCACAGATTTCTCCCAGCGCTTGCATATCATGCAACCCACAGAGGATCCTGTGAAGTCTCTAGATTGCACGGTAAAAGCGTCAGACACGCTCTCCGTTATACCTTGCACTGCACATGAAAGGGGGCTTCCTATTTGATTTGAAGAATGGTACCTTTAGAGACTAAAATATTACAACTCTTTACTTAATCACACACTGGCACTGCTGACAATCGGTGATTTGGTCCAAACCCCAAAGTGTCAAAATTAAAATATCCCCCAGATCATCAGCAACTTTGGCTTTATCTGATGAACTAGAAACTCGCTGCAGAAAAGATTAAGGATGTGTCTATGGTTCTGCAGTGCTGGCCAGACAGAACACCAGGGCTCTGCCATGGGCAACTCCCGTTCCTCATCCAATGTCATCCTCTCTGAAAATTCACACGCTCCTGTTTTCTTAACCAATATTCGCAGAAAGCAGATTTCAGTGCCATATGCATGAATGCAAACTGCAAAAGCATTCGGTAGTTCATGAGTTGTTTCCAGCACAAATCCAAAACAGAGCCCCGTACAAGCTACTATGAAGAAAATTATCCCAGCCAAAACCAGCACAAGCCTAAGTAAGGTTTATAGCATTTCTGTAACAATCTCATCAGAAAGTAGTTTGTGATCCATTCCTGGGAAGTGTCATTGCCTGTATTTTAAAGCCAGGAGGAAACATGGCACTGAGACATCTGGGATCGTGAGGGCTACTCAAAAGTCCTGGACTGCCTCTCTAGAATGGTGTGAGAAATTCCAACATCAATCCTGAAAACAAGGCTGTTAAATTTGCCTTCTGTGTACCAAAGGCAATTCATTTGAAATAAGCAATTTAAAAAGGTAGTGGTGTCACTCTCTACTGCCCTCGCCAGCTTCAACATTTGGCTCAGACCAAGGGGTAAAATATTTCCCGGGAGCAGAGATGGAATAAAGAACTGTTGGTAGGAAGAAGGGGGAGAAGGCTGGGAGGTCTGCAGGTTTGTGCAGGGGCCCCATTCCCCAAATAGTAGCTGTGGTTTAGGAGGTTTTTGCCCTGCACCTTCCCTTCTCTGCTCTTCAGTCATACCAAGGGCCAGATAAGCTGCTTCTGTGCCCATGCAGCAATGTGACAACTGCAGGAGAAAGAGCAACCTCTTAAAACACTAATGACAACCTAATTCAGCTATTATTTCTGAAAATTAAAAAAAAAAAAAAGAAAAGGCACCAAGCTGGTTACCATTTAACAGCCCTATCTCAAAGTAAACTGAGGAAAAGGAAACTCTATCCATGGACACCCACGAATTATTATTTTGCCTGATGTGCGGGTGATGCCTAGATGTGAATCCCAAAGGCATGGTCAGAATAGAGCCCAGGATCCCTCAGTTTTGCTCAAAGCACCCCAGGGGTTTCTGCATTCTTTTGTAAGAAAGGAATCAGTTATTGCAGTTAAAGGCAGCCGTGTAAGACCCTCAAAAAGATAGACAGAATCTCTCGCAGGCAGAAGGCAATCCAAATCTGTCATATGAATTATTTACTGGGAATTTTTGGCTCAGCCCTGCAACTCAGATTGAAATTCACCCCAACAGGCACCTTCCATATGTCTGAAATCGTGTGACGCTCATTCGTGTCGGTACAATGCAATAATAATCACTAACTGGCAGGTTGACCAAATACTTTCTACAGTCACAAAGAACAGATGTTGCACCATTCCCTCTGGCTATTAAAGATAGAAATAATCGGTCTTTGGGCTAATATACTGACTTCTGTTCCCCCATGATCTCAACACTCTTTCATATCCCTACTGTCTCCTATGAAATAGGAACAATAATCCATTAACACAGTAAAACAGGCTGTATTGGCTAAAAATGCATTAGCAGAGGGCAGTCAAACACAGGAACTTTTCCTTGGCCAGTTCCATTACTAAGGTCTGTTAATCCTTGCAGCATTGAGTTCTCCTCCAGAGAGCTAGAGACTGAATTAGGCTTTTAAAATAAAACAATAATAATTAAAAAAAAAAAAAGTAGACCATGTTTTACAGGGTTCAGCTTGACTGGATTTTATTTTTTTAAATATTTTGGTTGGTTTATTTTCATCTTGTGAAAAACATACTGTAAATCACCATCTATCAAAGCCATTTTTCTACAACCATTGCATTGCTTTAAAGAGTTTGCTTTGTTTTAGGCTAAACTAAGTAAGTTACAGCCCTGACACAGGTCATAATTATTTTTTTTTTTAATTAAAATTTATTTGGAAATTTTGAAACGTGTATTTAAAAGATGATAGAATCAACCAAGAGAAAAATAATCCTTATTTCAAAACAAAACAATACTTTGACAAGTTCTATTCCCTAAACATTTCCAGTTTGTTTGTTTGGTTGGGTTTTTTTTTCTTTTTTTTTTTTTGCATTGCCCATATAAACTTCCTTCCACCTGAGCAATGCCAACGAAGTAGCTCGGTCTGCCTCTGTGGGTCCTCTCAGGGTAAGCCAGGATGGCTTTCCTCTAACGCACGTGTGCAAGTATCCAGCTGCAATCCACATGCTTGCTTGTTTAGGTTGCCTGGATCTACAGCGCATTAGGCTGAGTCCCAGCCAGCCTGCTGCTCCAAGTATCTAAAGGCAAATACATTTCCCCTGTTTAACAGCAGTACTAGTAACAAGGCACGGCAGTTCAATTATCAGACATAATGTTTGCCTAGCCATCAAACCTGAAAGTATTTCTTGTGTGAAATCACCCCAGCATGAGAAGTTTCAGTCCAAGTATCAGAAGCATATTAAAGACCTAAAGCCAATTTCTCTTCTTACCCACTCCAGCACGACCAAGTATCTATATGCTAGCCTACAGCCACAAATACAGCTCTGGTCATAACAGCCTTTTCCCAAAAAATGAGACCGCACACGTCTGCCACTTCTCTCCCTGAGCAACAGGACACCAGTTTGGAGGCAGCCTTTGAGGGCACGGATCACTCTGCCCTACCTAAAATTGTTACAGATGCTTATGAAATTGGAGGCTTGAGCTACAGGTTCAACCCTAAGCAAGGCCAGCAGAGAAGCTGCTGTTCACAAAATCATAGAATATTGGAGGTGGGGAGGGATCTCTGGAGATCCATCTAGTCCAAGCCCTTGCTCAAAGCAGGGTAAGCAAGAGCAGGTTGCTAAGGGCCACGTACTGATGTATTTTTAATATCTCCATGGACTTCATGCTGGTGATCACAACCCTTTTACAGCCAGTTTTCGGTCCATCTCCCTGTTTATTTTCCTACCTTGTCCTTCATCAGTTTGCCTATGGGAATGTTGCAGGAGACAGCGTCAAAAAACATACCGAGGTCAAGATAAAAAACATTCACTGGTCTGCCCTCATCCACCGAACTCACCATTTCATTGTAGAGGGCTCTTAGGTCGGTGTGACATGACTCCCTCTCCTTTAATCGATGCTGACTACTCCCAATCCCCTTCTTGAACTTAGTACGTTTGGAAATGGTTTCCAGGACTATTGTCTTCACTGCCTTCTCAAGGCGAGGCTGACCAGCCTGTAGTTCCCTAGATCGAACTTTTTGCCCGACTGGAGAGTGACACTGTGTGAGAGAAATATTGAAAATGAACCAAGAGAGCACAACTAGCCAAGGCATCCGTCCTGTTTTCCTCGTCACCAAGATTTGCTGCTGAGCTGTCTCGTTACTGTAAAAACTGTCCCAGATAAACAAGGTAAAGTTCATTCCTTGTCCACCCCAATGTTCAGAACAGGGCTGTGAAATTCTGCCGTTTCCAAGAAAAAGTTTCATCTGGTGCCTTCGAAGTATTGTACCTTTCTGCGTGCTCCTGTTTTGCCAAAGTGGACTTGATCCTACTGAGTAATTTCACATTTCAGACACCCCAAACTCTCCCATTATTGACACAAAAAGTAGACGCTTTTCCCCCTATGATGTGCACGACCTATCAACACCCTCCTGTTTGGCTTTATCAGTATTTCAGTCCCACTTACAAGAACTGGGACCATCACACAATCCCTTCAGGGGCACAACCTAGCTGACAAGTGTTCCTAAAAACAAGGAGGTGAAATTTATTTCAGAAGAGGGATGGATGCTCAATGGATTGTGGCGATTCACAGAAACTCATTGGCCACCTGGGGGCTGAACCAGTCAGATTTTAAGCTGCTCAGAAAAGATAAGAAGCCATGAGGCCTGTACCTATTCTCATTTTTATTCTAGAGAATACCATTTTTTGAGAGTAAATATCATATGTAAATAAAAGAAAGACTGCAAGCTGTAGATTCTTAGCAGTAGATGAAACCATGAAATGTAGCTTATCACTGGACTACTCCATGCATTTCAGTGATGCTAAATCCCAAACTACAATGAATAGAGAACAAAAATCAGTGAACAAAACCCCCACGTTTCAATGAGATTTTCATACCTGATCATTCCTTTGAAAGAGGAAGACAAAAGCACAAGGCTTTATATGTATTTATACAATGCCACCTAGTGTCATATTGATCAACACTTTTTAATCCAAAGATCACCCAATATTTTTAAAAAAAAAATTAAATCAGTGTCTGCTGGCACATTGTCACCAAAATGCTTTTCAGCTACTAAAAACCAGCAGTAAGACTGTAAGTTCAGAGTTCATTCACTATCTCCAATTTCCCCATGTTGCTAGAGTGCATGTAGGAATGTGCCCGTGAACATATAAAAGGCATTTAATTCTTATTGTTCTTAATTTGCAGCTATTTCATAAGCCACTTTCTGATTTCATACATCAGAAAACATGATTTGTATGGCACCCCTGTACCTAGAACACCTTTGCAGTCACTGGAGAATACCAGGCACTTCTAGGGACTATATCATCTCACCCTAAACAGATACATAAGATAGGATAGACCAACCATGGCCCCAAAGGGCCCCTTTCTCTCTGCTGACTCTCTCCACTGTTCCGCAGTAGAGAAGCGGGCAGTGTCTACCCCCACTATCAAGGCAAGCAAAACCTGTGAAGGGGAAGAGTGGAAGCAAGTGACTTCTGGCACCAGGATGAAGGCTCCTGCCCCACCTAAGGGCTTACAGCTGCGAAACAGATTCACCGCTGTCAAAGTTGAAGGGGAGACAGATGTGACCACAAGCAAAAGACCTGGTCCACTTAGCCTTAAATCATGCAAGAGTACCGGGAAGAAACTGCTACCCCCTGCTGTTATTGTGTTGGAGGCACAAACGATACTGCCAGGGGAAACCTGGACAATACCAAAAGTGACTACAGAGCTCTGGGGACAGTAGTCAAGGGCATGGGGACCCAGGTATTGTTCTCCTCAATACTGCTGGTGAGGGGAAAAGGGTATGAGGGGAAGGGTTCTGATAGGAAAAATCAGAAATTTGCTGCAGAACTGGTGCTGGTGGCAGGGTTTTGGGTTCGATAAACATGGGAATGCAGAATAATATAGAATATAACCGTCCTGTCTGCAGAATAGCATCTGCTTGGAAGAGATGGAACCCGCCTCATTAAGCAGGGAAAAGCTGTTTTTACCAACAGGATGGTTGGCCTCAGAAAGAGGGCTTTAAACTAAGGCTAACAGGAGACGGAGAGAGTAACCAGCAGTTCTGTGAAGGAGTGATGGGCAGAATCACTGAGCAAAGGGCACGGGGTGCTGTGGGGGAAGGGAACGCAAAGTCAACAAAATGAGGCTTAAGCAGGATCGCCTCCTGCATGTAAGGAAGTGCCTAGAAGGCACTACTGTGAAGACATCCCCTAAACCCTCTCCAGGAACTCAACGTGCTGGAGGGCCTCTCTAAAATGCCTGTATACTAATGCCACGATATGGGGAATAAACATAATGAGTTGGAGTCGTGGGGATACAAGTTTGTGGGAACCACAGAGATGTGGTGTGATGACTCCTATAACTGGAGCGTTGCAATGGAGGGCTGCAGGATCTTTAGGAAGGACAGGATGGGGAGTTGCCCTTTACGTGAGAGAGCAGCCGGATTGCATGGAGCTTTGTCTAGGGATGGATGAGGAGCTGATGGAGAATTTATGGGTTAGGATTAAACACAGGACAGGTAAAGATGACATTACAGTGCTCATCTGCTATAGGCCACCCAACCAAGTGGATGAGGCCCTCTACAGAGAGAAGCAGCCTCACGTTTGCAAGCCCTGATCCTCATGGGAGACTTCAACCAGGCCGATACCTGTTGGAGGGACAGCAGAGCAGGACATAAGCAACCCAGGAGGTTCCTGGAGTGCATGGATAATAACTTCCTCCTCAAAGTAACAGCGGAGCCAAGGAGGAAAGCTTCTCTGATGCACCTTATACTCACCAGCAAGGAAGGGCTTGTTGGGAGCGTGAAGATNAATTTCCCCATGTTGCTAGAGTGCATGTAGGAATGTGCCCGTGAACATATAAAAGGCATTTAATTCTTATTGTTCTTAATTTGCAGCTATTTCATAAGCCACTTTCTGATTTCATACATCAGAAAACATGATTTGTATGGCACCCCTGTACCTAGAACACCTTTGCAGTCACTGGAGAATACCAGGCACTTCTAGGGACTATATCATCTCACCCTAAACAGATACATAAGATAGGATAGACCAACCATGGCCCCAAAGGGCCCCTTTCTCTCTGCTGACTCTCTCCACTGTTCCGCAGTAGAGAAGCGGGCAGTGTCTACCCCCACTATCAAGGCAAGCAAAACCTGTGAAGGGGAAGAGTGGAAGCAAGTGACTTCTGGCACCAGGATGAAGGCTCCTGCCCCACCTAAGGGCTTACAGCTGCGAAACAGATTCACCGCTGTCAAAGTTGAAGGGGAGACAGATGTGACCACAAGCAAAAGACCTGGTCCACTTAGCCTTAAATCATGCAAGAGTACCGGGAAGAAACTGCTACCCCCTGCTGTTATTGTGTTGGAGGCACAAACGATACTGCCAGGGGAAACCTGGACAATACCAAAAGTGACTACAGAGCTCTGGGGACAGTAGTCAAGGGCATGGGGACCCAGGTATTGTTCTCCTCAATACTGCTGGTGAGGGGAAAAGGGTATGAGGGGAAGGGTTCTGATAGGAAAAATCAGAAATTTGCTGCAGAACTGGTGCTGGTGGCAGGGTTTTGGGTTCGATAACCATGGGAATGCAGAATAATATAGAATATAACCGTCCTGTCTGCAGAATAGCATCTGCTTGGAAGAGATGGAACCCGCCTCATTAAGCAGGGAAAAGCTGTTTTTACCAACAGGATGGTTGGCCTCAGAAAGAGGGCTTTAAACTAAGGCTAACAGGAGACGGAGAGAGTAACCAGCAGTTCTGTGAAGGAGTGATGGGCAGAATCACTGAGCAAAGGGCACGGGGTGCTGTGGGGGAAGGGAACGCAAAGTCAACAAAATGAGGCTTAAGCAGGATCGCCTCCTGCATGTAAGGAAGTGCCTAGAAGGCACTACTGTGAAGACATCCCCTAAACCCTCTCCAGGAACTCAACGTGCTGGAGGGCCTCTCTAAAATGCCTGTATACTAATGCCACGATATGGGGAATAAACATAATGAGTTGGAGTCGTGGGGATACAAGTTTGTGGGAACCACAGAGATGTGGTGTGATGACTCCTATAACTGGAGCGTTGCAATGGAGGGCTGCAGGATCTTTAGGAAGGACAGGATGGGGAGTTGCCCTTTACGTGAGAGAGCAGCCGGATTGCATGGAGCTTTGTCTAGGGATGGATGAGGAGCTGATGGAGAATTTATGGGTTAGGATTAAAGACAGGACAGGTAAAGATGACATTACAGTGCTCATCTGCTATAGGCCACCCAACCAAGTGGATGAGGCCCTCTACAGAGAGAAGCAGCCTCACGTTTGCAAGCCCTGATCCTCATGGGAGACTTCAACCAGGCCGATACCTGTTGGAGGGACAGCAGAGCAGGACATAAGCAACCCAGGAGGTTCCTGGAGTGCATGGATAATAACTTCCTCCTCAAAGTAACAGCGGAGCCAAGGAGGAAAGCTTCTCTGATGCACCTTATACTCACCAGCAAGGAAGGGCTTGTTGGGAGCGTGAAGATGAGAGGCAGCCCTGGATGTAGTGACCATGAGATGTTGGATTACAGGATCCTGAGGGCAGGGAGGAGGGTCAAAAGCAGATTTTCAACCCTAGACTTCAGAAAAGTATACTTTGGCCTCTTTAAAGATCTGCTTGGAAGAGTCCTCTGGGACAAGGCCCTGGAGGGAAAAGGTGCTTAAGAAAGTCAGTTAATATTCAAGGATCACATCCCCCAAGGTCAAGATTGTTCCATCCCAAGAAAATACAAGTGAGGCAAAAATTTCAGGAGGCCTACGCGGTTGAAGGAGGAGCTTCTTGACAAACTCAAACAAAAAAAAGGAAGCATACAGAGCATGGAAGCAAGGATGGGCAACCTGTGAGGAATACAGAGAAATTGTCTGAGCATCCAAGGATGAAGTAAGGAAAGACAAAGTCCAGATGTCCAGGAACGACAAAGAAATAAGAAGGGCTTTTATAAGTACATAGGAGACAAAAGGAAGACTAGGGAAAACACAGGCTCATTGTTCAAGAAGGTGGAGGACCTGGTTACACAGGACATGAGTGCTGAATGCCTTCTTTGCCTCAGTCTTTACTACCAAGATCAGCCCTCAGGAGACACAGGTCTCAGAAACCAAGAGGAAAGTCTGCAGCAAGGAAGATGCACCCTTGGTGGAAGAGAACCAGGTCAGGGACTACTTGAGCAATCTGGATGTTACTTAAGTCCATGGGCCCTGATGGGATGCATCCACAAATGCTGAGGGAGCTGGCAGATGTCATTGCGAGGCCGCTAGATAATCTTTGATCGATCATGGCGACTGGGAGAATGCCTATCCTCTTTTCAGGAAGGGCAACAGGGAGGAGACAACCAGGGAACTACGGGTCAGCCAGCCTCACCTGAATCCCTGGGAAGGTGGTAGAGCAGCTAATCCTGGAAACCATTTCCAGGCACATAAAGGACAAGAAAACCATCAGGAGTAGTCAACATGGTGTCACCAAGGGTATATGTGATATAGTGCTTCACATCCTCAAATAGGGTCTCCTGGAAGGGGAATTATCAGGATAACAAGAGGTCATTAGTGCTGTTTCTCAATAGTCAGTCTGGGCACCAAGCCTATTTAATGTTTTCATTTTGCTGTTGCCCTGTATCCCACTGAATTCAGCATTGCCATTACTAGTAAAAGGCTTCATCCTGTCTCTGAAAGACCTTACGACTTGCCAGGCTTTGTTCAAACATGCCTTGGCTTGCCTAAAGTTTTGCTGTAGCTTGTTCAGCTGTAACAGCTGTTTGGCTACTGACCATGGCAGCTATTGCCTGATTTGTTTTCTTTGTAATAATAACGTGGTAAAATCACAATTTTTTATATAGACAATACTTATTCTGTACTAAATGAAATATTTATCACCCCAGGATAACGAAGCATTCTACAGGAAAACAAGTCTGGTGTGATAGCAGAGACCTCGAGAATGGGGACATGGGATGTGGTGACAACAGACAGGGTGTGACTGGAGAAGGGACGCACGTTGGCACTGGACACCCTCAAGGCCATAAACAACTCACCAGTGGTCCATTAAAGAAATGCACACCTGGAGCTGGGCAAAACAGGTTTAGGCATACAAGAAGACCAAAGAAGTAGTCTTTTGACGTAAGTCTCATTGATAGCTGGAATTGTCACCTCCTGTCCTGAGCACTGATCTCCAAAAGCCGTTAAGCCTCTGCTTAACTTGGAAGAATACTAATGGGAAGCAAAGCCTGAAGCAAACAGGATTTAAGCAGAAGTTTAAGTAGCTTGATGAACTGAATGGGTTGTTTATATAAAAATATTGCAGCCCTGTGAAGCTGAACAAAGTTTTCCAGTTCCCTCATGATGAAGTAATATTCCAAATACAAGAAGAATTATGTTCTCAAAATGTATGTCCAGTTGTGAACACAAGCTTATAAATACTTCCTTATTTACTAGGAGAATGATCTACCTTCACAGTTACACTGTTTACTATATACCTACTTAAATTTTTATGGTCTTAGTCTAAATCTTTAGGATTTAAAAATCACATGCTTAAAACAGTGGTGCCAAGGGCAAGATAGTGCCTTAGAGAAGCGCAGTCTCAAACTGGGTTTTTTTCCTGAGGATTTATTGATTTGTGTAGGTTGGGGTGTTTTTTTTTTCCTTTTGAAAATGGACTGTTCTCTTCCCCAGCCTCTGTAGTACAGTCATGTATCTTTACTAGGCTGAATTGTGCTCTTGCGCCAGGTACAGCCCTGGTGAAATACTACTAAAGTTAGCATCTAGTGGGTTTGAATTGCATTTACATAAGATGGGAAATCCAACTGATTTCAGTAGTCCTGATATACTGAAAACAGTATACAGGGAAAAAGTAACAAGGAAAGAGGAAGACTCCCCCTGGGTTGAGGAGGATCAAGTGAGGGATCAATTAAGTCAATTAGATATTCACAAGTCCCTGGGCCCCGATGAGGTGCACCCGAGAGTGCTGAGGGAGCTGGCGGATGTCATTGCTGGGCAACTCTCCATCATCTTTGAAAAGTCCCGGAGAACAGGCGAGGTGCCTGAGGACTGGAGGAAAGCCAGTGTCCCTCCAGTCTTCAAAAAGGGCAAGAAGGAGGAGCCGGGGAACTACAGGCCAGTCAGCCTCACCTCCATGCCTGGAAAGAGGATGGAACAGCTCATTCTGGGCATCATCTCAAGGCACGTGGAGGAAAAGAAAGCTATCAGAAGTA
>VWZL01005707.1:813647-934588 GCA_013396915.1 Stercorarius parasiticus
CTCTCCTCTCCTCTCCTCTCCTCTCCTCTCCTCTCCTCTCCCCAGCAGCAGTGAAAGGATGCTGATGAGAGCAGAGAGGGCTGCTTGGCAGTCAAAATAGCACCAGGCCCAAGTGGTCGGCCATAGCAGTACGGCCTTTCAGCAGGGTGAAGATACCCCTCTGGGAAATGGAAATTCTCCTCCGGTGCTGCAGGAGGCACAGCCACCCTCGGTATCACCTCTGGGAAGGCCTTCTCTGGCCAAGGAGGGAGGGCAGAGATGAATCTCCTGCTCCGGGACCCCCACAGCAACAGCTCCCGGGGGTGGCCCTGCCCGGGACGTGCTGGCCGGTGTCCCCTGCAGCCCGTGCGCAGCGGGGATGGTGGTTTGCATTTCTCTCTTCGCAAAATAAACATAAGCCTGTGAACTTCCCCGCGAATCCGTGGTGATTTCCAGGGAGCGGGCCGACGGGGGAGCGAGAGGAAATGGGCACATCCATCTTCGCTCCGCACGCATCCGGTTTCCTCCCCTGCTTTGTCCACGTAGTAAATTAAAGCGATAAAATGCAGATCACCCTGTCTAATCCTGGCCCTTGACAAAGCAGCCCTGCTCCCTCCTGGAATGATTGCCCACAAGGGAAACATGTTTATGGCCATTAGTGGTTCAGGCAATTAATTTGCAGACATGCTAATGACTCTGAGAGCTCTTTGCCTGACTTCTCCCTCGCTGCCAGGCTCTCGGCTGTCTGGGCAGAGTCCCCCGCAAGTAATTTCTCCGCGTATCTCCTCAGGCCAATAGGAAACTCCATGACTCACTTTCCTCCCTTGCAACAGCAATAAGCGATGGCTGGGAATCAGAAACTTCCTGTGAAAACAAAGGGACTTGCCTTGGCAAGTCCCATCAGGGCTTCAACTTCTAAATCACAACAGAATCTTTGCAGATCCGCCTGGCTAAGGCTGCTGTGCCTCTCTGCTGAGCCCCGCTGGCTGCTTTCTGCTCTGCAGCGAGCGCAGCAGCAGCCCCGAGGCAGTGCTGGGGTGCAGGAAGCCCTGTCCCCCGCCATGCGCCAACGCTACATCCGTACCCCTAAACTGAAGCACGCCAGGGGATGTTGCTGGGTCAGAAACAGGCCAGCTCTTCATTAGCAAGCTCTTTGGCATTTGTTGGCCAGGTCCAACCAGTGAACAGCCAACAGATCCTGGGACATATTCAGGAGTTTGCATGGGCCAGACCTCATTCCCTCTGGACAGTTTTTTGGGTGCCTCAGAGGTCTGGCCTTGGCAAAGGGACCCCCGCCTTCCCGTGGGGATGTGGGAGATGGGAGGCTGCTTAGCACTGTCACGGCTGAGGACATCTGTGCAGGAGAAGCGGCAACAAAGAAGGTCCTCTGAGATCTTAGGACAAGAAGAAACGGCCTCAAGTTGCACCAGGGGAGGTTTAGGATGGGTATTAGGAGAAATTTTTACACTGAAAGGGTTATCAAGCATTGGAACAGGCTGCCCAGGGAAGTGGTGGAGACACCATCCCTGGAGGGATTTAAAAGACAGGTAGATGTGGTGCTGAGGGACATGGTTTAGTGATGGTTTTTGTCAGAGTTAGGTTGATGGTTGGACTCGATGATCTGAAAGGTCCCTCCCAACCTGGGCAATTCTATGATTCTATGATCTTCATACCTGAAAACAGCGTACAAATGGCAAGTTAAACTGCAGCTGGAGGGGAAACTGAGAATCATGATTTGAGGCTAAAGCAGCAAAAATGGCGAATGAGACTCCTAAGTCCTCTGGGAGTCCCGTCCATGTTCTCACCTACTGCAGGAGAGAGGAGACAGAAGTTGAGAGAGATCTTTCCTCTACATGATGGCATAAAGTGTTTAAATTGTCAAGTCTTGGGCAACATTTCCCAACATAGCAAGCAAAAGGTCACTCTTTCCTTATAGCACAGAAAAAATCTTAAGGATCAGGAGCTCAAAGAAAGATTTGGTCTAAGGATCTGAGCTGAATTAAGGACGGAAAACCTGGCCCCAACTCCCCCCAGCTCCCAGGAAGATTACTTTGCGTTGCTACACACGCTGTTTTATTTGGACTCATTCTCATCTCTGCGAGAATATTCTCCTCCCACCCCAACTTATTAAAGCAAAATAATTTCACAGTAATACATGGAATCAAAAATTAATCCCACGCTGAGTGGTATTATGATTGCTGGAGCAAGCAGTAATTCCTGTCCAGCGTCCCTGGCTACGTACAGATCAAAGCCAGCATCACGGTCAAACCCCTCCTGGGCTGAGAAAGGCAGCCCCACTGCTGCTGTTCCCAGCTGAGCAACAAGGTTGAGCTCGCCCCGTCGGATCATCTTTGGGTTTTACATGCCCTGGAGCAGGGATGCAGATAGTCTTCATCGGCTGTAGGTTACTGTGGGGTTGAACAAGAACCGTGAGGGTGATGGGGGACAGACAGGTGAAGCATTAATAATAAATTTGGGGCTGCAGCCAAGAGGCCTAGATGAGCTCCAATCCCACGGGAGACGCCTGTCCAGGACGCCCGGAGTTTTCTTTACTCCAGCTAGGGTGAGCAAGGCTTCAGCATACGGCTTCCCACAGGAGCGCTGCAAATGCTGCTTTTCTGGCTCCCTCTATTTCCCAGAGCTGCAAAGCAGCGAACGTGAAGCCCGAGGTTGTGCTCAGAAAGCAGCTGTTCATGGGAGACTGCACGGAGCCAAGTTTCCAGGCGGGACAACATGTGAAGAGCACCATCAAAGGGGGAGGTTTTCCATCAGTGCAGCTTTGTTCTATATGTTGCAAATTGCAAATTGTGGGAGGCCGTCGGGCATCTTTCTGATGGCAGCGGCGAGTCTGGCTCAGTTCAGTTTGTTAGGACTGATCTAATCAGCAGCTCCTTGAGAAACAGACTCCCAAATGTCAGAGGAAGCCTTGGGCTCAATGATCCCGAGTATGTTCTTGGGGCCACTGGTCTCCTGCCCTGATTTCAGCAGGCTCTGAGTGGGCAGGTGAAGGCGCTCTGCCGCTGGTCCCATCCAGAAAAACACGTATGAAAGTTGGTGACTTTTGCTCCTCGTAAGCCTGCAAGCACGAAGCAGAGCTATCAAGTCACATCTACCAGCTTTTTCACTTCCCGATGTCCCCCGCATGAGTGACACTGCTGTGCTTTTAGGACCAACAGCAGGGACAGAGCTTACACTTCACTGAAGGTTGTGGCCGTGGGACTGACCCACCTCATTAAAGACAGTTGATCTCTAGGGCACCTCCTTGCTGTCAAAGTGACCCTGCAGAGGATTCATCTGAACTGTTGTAGAAAACCATCTGTATTTCTGCATCACCCCCGGTATGCTGGATGGGAAATCAAGGCCATGTCCCTTCAAAGATGCAACCAAGCCAAAATTGATAACCTGTCACAGAAGAACATTTGGATTGACAGACCCAACAGCAGTTGTGACAGGGCTTCATAGTCTCCTTTCAAATGTGACCAAGCAAAGTCCCATTCCAAACCACCCTGACAACAGCCGCACCTTGGCCAATCGTGGGGAAAAGCGCATTAATAATAAATTTGGGGCTGCAGCCAAGAGGCCTAGATGAGCTCCAATCCCACAGGAGACGCCTGGCCAGGATGCCCGGAGTTTTCTTTACCCGTGGGGAAATAATATTCCCAGCATGGTGGGGCTGACGCGGAGCACTGGGTACCAGAACCACATGGAGGGAGCAGGTAAAGGTGCAGGGGCAAGACCACCTTTTGGGAAGCACTGCTGGAGATGGGGCTGGTGGAAATGCATCTGGTTTCCCTCTGTGACTCCATGAGCCAGGGCACCTTCTAGGCGGACACCTCACTTAGCTGGTGAAAAATGGTAAATTTTACTGCTTGCAGGTAATGTCTGGTGCCGTTGGCGCCTGAGGAGTTGTGGTGGGCTGATGGCGTCCCACCAGTGCTGCTGAGCCATGGCCAGGAGGTGACTTGTATCCAAGTGCCTGTTCCTCATTACACGTTACCCAACGCTCCCCTAGATGACCCGTACGCACTGGTAATACACTCCCACACCCACATGGCAGCGATGGCAACGAGGTGAGAATGGCACCGTGTGAGCCCCTGGCTGGTTTAAGCCTTCGGATGTAGCAGAGTTGCCCTTTCAGTCACTTTTTCAACCCTGTAAACGGTCACAGACAAGGAGTTTCCCAGTCGAGTTGCACGTCATGTGGGAGGGGAAACGTTTCTTTTTTTAATTTGTTTTAAATCTGCTTAAGCTTAAGCTTCGTCTGGTGCTGCCAGGTCTTACAGTGGAGGGGGGAGACGGTGAGCGCCTGCCCCACGTTGCTGTAGAAGAGGCCAGACCCTGCCTCTGTACAGCCAGTGGTCAGCCCAGAGATGTCCTCTCCCACCGGGCTACGGGCACCACCCAGAAGACGTCACGGGTGAACCAGGGGGTCACTTTCTGCCTCGGTTTCAAATTGTTTACAGGATATTATTTTTTTTGTGTCCAAGGAGACATAAGAGCATCTCAGTGCAAGGCGGTTTGAGATGTTAAATCTGATCGTGAATACAATCACAAGTGACCTGGGCTGGAAATGCCTGATTTTGATTATTTTTTTTTCCACAGCTAATAGACAATGAGCAAAACAACATTTCTGGGTTGTTCAGAACTTTTTTTACGTTTGTATCAAAACGGTGCAAGCAGCAGTTTCAATGTGGGGCTCTCACACCACGTCTTCACCCCAGCCCAATCCGCCCCTTCTTTTAAGCTTTTACTGCCTGCAATGGCAAAGCAGGTCTTCACCCTTCAAAATAATAGGAAAACACGGACAAAAGCCTTGCTTTGGTCCCTGACCCTGTGTGATCAGGTCTTCTGTAACCTTCACGCGGTCCTGGGAACAGTCCCCGTCAGCTCCTGCTCCGACAGCCACGACAGCGTTTTTTATGCCTCTGCTGCGGCAGCTGAGGGGAAAAAACATCGATTGGATTCCACTGGCGTGAGAAGATTAATCGTCTGCCTGCATTTCCAACCAGCCTCTTCCACCCTGGCTAAAGCCTTGGCATTAATATTTAAAATTCTTCTGACCTCTCTCTGTTTTAATTAGCAAGCGGAAAACTCCCTGGCCTGTGCCAGGAAAAAAGTCCTTAAGATCAAAGCAGGCTTTAATTCACATTTCTGCTTGCCACGTTCAAAGGAGCCCATTGGTAAAATGAGTCTCGCATTTGATAGAGATGGAAGGACATAATCCACCAACTGCAAAAGGTGGGTGTTGTGTCCTGAGTGAAGCCACCCCATTTCAAGGTGGCCAAAGGCAAGGGGGAGCGCTGGGTGGTTTTGTGAGTACATCCACAACGGCAATTTTAGGCTCCTTATGGGGGAAAATATATCCTTGCCTCAAATATTACCGGACATGTACCTACAGGATGAATAAAACATTGAGGATCTTCTGCTAAATAAAAAGAAAACCCATGAAACTGCATAACCCAAGGGAAAGGGACAAATTCTTCTGTCGTGTCCTCAAAGGAGCGGGAGAAAACATATTTCTTTTATAAAAGGAGGCGACTTGTGGAAGTGAGACCCGTCCCCAGATTGAGTCACGTGCAAGTATCCCGCAGTGCTGGATTCATCCAGGCGCAGAACAAGGGCTGAAGTGAGGGAGATGCCAGTCTCCTTGGTGAAGAGCTCACCGCTTAGAAACACGAATCTGGAAATGGAAACTTCTAGACCAGGATTAAGGCACAAAGCCATGGCCACCAAAATTACTTCACTGGCCCCAGCTACATTTTACTACCTACCACCCGCTCCCTGGTCCTATGTTTCTTCTGTATCATGGCAAGGATTCATAACCCTGATGCTGATGATTCATAACCATGAGCCTGAGCCACGCCTCTGCTCCATGTTAAAAGTAGTTGTGGAATAAAACAGTCCTCAACGAAGTAAAAGCTCAGTTTAAGCACCACTGATCGTCTTGCTCTTTGTCTTTTTGTGCCTTGTCAGTGCACACTCACCCCAGGACCACTCGTCCAGAAATATTTTCCTCTGGCAGAGTTGGAAATTGAAGCATTTTCACACAAGCTGTCCTGAATTTTCAACTTGCCCAGCATAGGGCTGAGCTCAGCCCACAGCAGACCTCTCTGCCTGGGATGTCACCAAGCATCTGGAAGGAACTCCTTCCCACATCCTCAAACGCAAAAGCAGGGTGGCCTGGGCAAAAGGAAGGGAAACTCTCAAAGGAGAAGGGCAACAACCCAACAAGTTTTCTGAAAATTATTTTTGAGCCTTACTGATTGTTCTCAGAAATGTTCCATCTAAGATGGTTGGGGTAAAAGGGTCCCAGGTCTGCCATGAGAGGTGGGGGAAGCTACTAGGAGAACAGGCTGTCCATATTATGGAAGGCATCTTGGTCTCATTGTAGTTGAGAAACGATGAGGAACATGGAGCTTCTTGACCAGACAACAGAAACCCGTATGTTCTCAGAGCAGCCTTGCTTGGAGAGATGTCACCTGCAGAAGGCAGAGCTTCTGAAATTGTCCTGGAGACCCAGGTGTGAGACAATACAAGGAAGCTCAAGCTTTTTATCTTCAGCAGTGAAATCACTCCATCTACACTGAAGCAGTTCTGGTATTTACTCATCTTCCACACGAACTGAGACAGCTTTATCTATAAAAACTAAAAATGTGCCACTGTACGCACTCATTGCTTTTATTATTAGCTCTCTAAAAGATCAAAATTTCTATATGCCTTCATGTGCTCCTTGATGGAATTATCTACCACGCATGAACCCAACAAATCTGCACTAATCCCAGCTAATGTGCTAAATTTAAATGATTCTGCAAAAAAAAAAAAATCCTTTCCTTTAGTGGATCTCGGTGGCAGATGTCAACACTTCGTCATCACCACCACCAGGGAGTGGGAATAAGCGATGAATGTTTGCAACAGGAGCAATCTCATATGATCTGAAAATCAGCTGAAAGACAGCAGGTAAAGTATATTAACAAGTATCCATCACAAAAGAACGACCACAGCCTTCACTTTGGGATTTTGCACATGTATCTTAAGTCACGGCCAGAATGGAAGGGGAAAACTCTAGATCTGGACTGCTGAATTCTGCTGCTCCTAAAGCAGCTTGGCCAACCAAAACCCAAGGGTGGCAGCAGAAGTTGGAGTTCATGGGGGAACATCCCTGCTTGACTGCTCCCTCGGCCAGGAGCAGCGCTCCCCTGGATGCCCAGTGGCGCGGTTCTGGAGGAGAAGCAAGAGGAGGCACCCAAGGGATGGAGCTTATAAGACGAGGGAGGAGAGCTGACACTGGGCTGGGTAGAGGTGAGGGAGGGATGAAGAACCAAGAGGAACTGGGGCAAAAGGCTGGGATCTGGCACAGGGAGCATGGGGGTCTGGGTGCAAGATGGGACATTACAGCCATGGAGAGAGCGAGACTCACAGCAAAGGCAGTGTGGTAAGGGCAGTAGGGATGGGGATGGACTCTCCAGAAGAGCCCTGCACGCAAACAACCTCAAGGAAAGGTGAAAAAATTGTCTACTACAGGCGTACTTGCTCCTGACCCCCGGGAGCCATGGACGAGGCTGCATCCCTTGGTGCATCCTCCTGAGATGCCTGCAGGGAGCCGAGCACCGTCCTCCCGCGCAGCCTCCCTGAGGACACCCAAACTGCCACACCAAGGAAGTGCATATTTCATATTGACCCACCGCTCCCCCACCTCCTGAGCCAGTCTCCCCCTGTATTCCTCTTCGCAAAATCAACTTTTTTTGCAAGAAGTTCAACATGATCAAAGAAGATACTCATCATATGATAAAAAAAACCAAAACAGCCGTGCCACAAGGTGGTAGGAAACGCTGCCATTTCAGTCACATGAGGCCCAACTGTCTGGCCACGTGGCGGGGAGAGCTGGGGGCGTGCAGCTTTGCACTGTCCTCACAACTGCCTATGGGGCTTTCCCTGTTAAAAAAATAATATAATTAAATATTTAACGTCAACCCATATGCATAATTACCCGTGGAAGTGCAGGGCTGAAGTTGTCAGCTGAACTGCTTTGGCGTTACCTCTCCACTCAATGCTGCGTTAGGACTTCAGTTTGTAACAAATACGAACAATTTAAATGCTCAGTCACGTTCCTGGCGTTCCTCCTCCACAAAGCGTTACCTCGCTTCGCACTGCAGATGGCTTAACAACAACATCGACAAAAAGTCACTTTTTCAAGCAGCAACTCTTTATTATTGGGAAAAACATTAGGACTTTATTTTTTTTTTCTCTTACATATACTTGATTTGAATAAAAATAATTTAAAACTTTTTAATTTCTTTCTATATTACATGAAAATAACTCGAAACAAGGACTGTGAATTTCGGAAGCAAGAGAACACAGACGAAACTGTTGTTTAGCTGCTGAGATGTAGGACTTGGACTTTTTTAAATTCAAATAGAGAAATAATCACAAATTGTCATTCCAGTGAAGAAAATTAATCCATCTATAAAATATCTTGAAGTTTGAGAATGGTATATAGTTACACTAGAAAGTATTCATAATATAATGTGTGAGTTCTAACATATTACCTAAAATATATAACTTCTCAGACTTTACAAGGTCAAATATTTTAGACCATATTCCAGTGGAAAAACACTACAAACCTATTACGATCCTTTTAAAGTTCTCATTGAATTAACTTTTATTTCCTTTTGAGGAATTTTAATATAATATCTCAAGCAATAAAATATTGCATACAAAGTCGCTTGCAGAGCTTTACTCACACTAACTGGGACAACGGCTTTTTCACGGATGAAGCGCCTTTAATAACAGCGACAACGCGTCACTGTTTACAGCAGCCGATGAAGAAGCAGATTTTGTGCACAGGCTGGTACAATTTTCATGACATTTCTGTAAATCTGGTAAAAATTACATATATTCAGTAATGAGAAATTAAACTAACGGGTATTAAAATATGCTTAAGGCCGGGGTAGGATTACAGTGTTACAAAACAAAGATTCTATTAATTAATCCAATTCATATCATCTTGACGCAGACTTCCAATAAAACACTGATTTGTTCTTCTTTTCTCTTTTTAAAATGCATGCAACCTACTGCAATTTCCATTCCCTGGCTTACCTCAGCTCTTGTCAGTTGAATGTGAATATAGTTCATCTTTTCATGAAGTTCTAGGGTATCGAACACCATTCAGCACAACCTGAATGGGTTCTAACAAAAAAAAAAAAAAAGCCCCCCAAAAGCAAAGAAAAAGAGCAATTAGCATGTCAAGCTCTCACTTTAGAAGACAAACTATTATCTGCAGAAATACGCAGGGTAAAAATGAGATGGGATTTGCGTAGGTAGTTATTTGCGTGTAGTACCATATTAAATTTAATGTAACCGTCCCAGTCGTGGCTGCCTGGTGGACCAACGGAAAAACCACTCTTCACCCAGTAAAGGAAAAAATACTATTAATACGATCGTCAAAACTGTTCTCTTGTAACAGTCTAAACCTCAGGGGTCAGTTCTCTTTTAAGAAAAGCTTAAAATGCTGGCTGGCGTTGCAGCTTGACAAACAACTCCACGCCATCTCCAGCGACAATGTCAAGCCCTTTAAAAATAAACATTTAATGTCAGTGTATTTTGGGGGGGGAATTTTTTATTGTTGTTTTGTTCTTGGCTTTTTTTATTTTTGTAACTGTCTGCTGTTTCCAGCACCATCTCAGAGGCTGGAACGTTTCATTCCTTCCTCTGCCGGTTTTGTCATTTTCCACTTGGCAGATCCTGACCACCACACCCCGCGGCTCGTCATGGCCACCGGTACCGACGCCTCATCGCCCCTGTCTGTTATCCGTATCGGCAGGGGGATTGACGGCCCTGGAAAGTGATTTCTGAATTAATATGCATTTGCTTTTCCTAAGGAATGCCTTATTTTGTGACCCTAACTCTGTAAAAACACCGTAATTTTAAATAATGAGTGGGCGGTGGCTCTTTGGGGATAAATCAGTGACGCAATTTAGAAAGCCAAGGAGGCACTTTTCACCCGACTGAATAGTTTTAAGATCAGGTAAAATTCGGGACCTAAACCATGCCGTTTTGTCTTCCTTTGTAAATTAAGAATTACTTTTAGTTTTACCAAGAAATATTCTACTGGTATGAACTACAGAATTTTTGAAAATATTATGCATATTTATACTTTACTTCTCTTCTCTAAATATATTACTCATTTGTTTAATTCATTCAGGAATCTACCATACTGCCAACCAACTACAGTAATCCAGAAATATTTTCTGTGTACAGAAGGGGCTTAATCACTAAGCCACACCTTCCTGCAAAAGCTTCAGTATTTTTGATCAGTAAAAAGCATTTCTCATTGAAATAACACTGAAGTGGAGCCCAAGCCCTCCTCCATATATACGACTGTTAAAGTTAATTAACTTTTCAGGACAAAACGCTGATCACATTCAATGACAAGATATACTGCTGTTCTCAAGACAGCTCCAGCGGTGGCTCTGGTGGTACAACAGTGTATCTTGGGTCAAGCTTAGGTGTGAAATCCTTGAAGTTCTTAGATGCTTCAGTACCAAATACATCTAAAACTTTCCTGTTCATGAGGGCAAACCTGAAAAAGAACAGAGTGAACAGATTATTAGCTTTGTTTTGAAAAATTAAAATCACTAAAATTTATTTATAAACTATTTATTAATGAAATTTACCTATAAAATTATTGACTTCATGAAAGACTACCCAGATCTTTGAAATACAGGCTTCAGCCTGCATTGCTTAGAGGTTGCACTTTTTTCATCATAAGAAGGACATGGACCTGTTGGAGCAGGGCCAGAGGAGGCGAGGAAGATGCTCAGAGGGCTGGAGCCCCTCTGCTGTGAGGACAGGCTGAGAGAGTTGGGGTTGTTCAGCCTGGAGAAGAGAAGGCTCCGGGGAGACCTTATAGCAGCCTTCCCATACCTGAAGGGGGCCTACAGGAAAGCTGGGGAGGGGCTGTTGGCAAGGGCACGTAGCGATAGGACGAGGGGCAATGGTTTAAACTAGAGCAGGGCAGGTTTAGATCAGGCATTAGGAAGAAGTTCTTTACACTGAGGGTGGTGAGACACTGGCCCAGGTTGCCCAGAGGGGTGGTAGATGCCCCATCCCTGGGAACATTCAAGGCCAGGCTGGATGAGGCTCTGAGCAACCTGATCTAGTTGAAGATGTCCCTGCTCACTGCAGGGGGGTGGGACTAGATGGCCTTTAAAGGTCCCTCCCAACCCAACACATTCTATGATCTCATGCAATAGAGATTTAAAAGAAAAATACATTTGACAAATCTGATTCATAGTGCTTTGTCTGGGTACATTTATATAGCACGACTTGTGGAAAAGGGGAGAGGGTCCCCTTCTACTTTTAACTTCACAAAAAACAGTCAAAACAGAATACACTACTCTTCTTTCTCACCCCAGCCTCGCAAACGCTGGCCATGCCTGCCCAAGTCCGAATAACAATTTTACGGGTGTTACAATCTATTTCCATCTGTTTTGCCTTCAAAATCGTTGAGTGAAAGCCCTGTGAAACATCACTCTATGAAGAGAGCGTCGAAATTACTATCACAGAGATTTACTTCAGATAAAACAAATGAGCACAATAGAATTTCTTCTCCCTCCTCTCTTTCAACTGCAACAATTTTAGGATTAGCACAAGAGGGAAAAATGCAGCCAAAACTGGACATCTGCACTGACATCATCCCCCGTATCATGTTTGTCCTGCCTGCGAGGATACCTGCAGACTGCCTCCAGGCATCCCACGGAAAGCTTCCCACTCCATCCAGCGATGCATTCAGCCACCTCACGCCCAGCTACGAGTGGACTGTGCCATGGGGAGCGGAGGCTCAACGCGCTCCAGGGACCGGCCTCGGACTTCACTTCTATTTTCATAGTCTGGAGGACTCACTGTCACAGCAAACCTCACCTTTTATAATCCCATTCATAAACTCATCTCCATCAAGATTTGGATGCCTTGTTTCTGCCACATACTACATCAGGATAATAGTGGCCACTTCACTAAACTGTACTTTTAAAAATCAGTGCCAGCAAAATCTATTCTAAAAGGTAAGCATTTTAGATCCCCACGGCAAATAAGAGAAAAAATACCCAGTAAGATACTAGAGTGCGACTTTATGGTTGCACTCAGTGAAAATTTTTCATCATTTTTCCAGGAAAAAAAAAATCCTTTCCTAATTGAAATAGATGTCCTATTAAAAAAAAAAATTAAATCTTCAAAGTATTCTTAGGAAATACTCTGACATTTCTAGTAATGCTTTTAAACGTGGAGTAATACCATGTCAATCACTGTACACACTAAGTGAATTCTTCAACCTATACAGTTGTTTACCTGATTCTTCATATTCTACTGAAATCTGAAAGCATTCCGCCTTCCAAGCATACAAAAGATAAAAAACCCTTCAAGTAAAACGCTCATCCGCTAAGTAGTCTTAACTAGATTAAGTCTTTGCTCCTGTCATTAGACTAAACCTAGCAATGTCGCTCCAGCGGCAAAGAACTGCAAGTGGACGGGAAACCATTTGAAAAGCAAAGTAAATACTCAGGCAACCAGTCCCTGTGTACGCTTATGGCTCTGCTGTTGACAGTGAGTGACACAGAAAGCTGAATGTGCTCAATGATGTGCTTAGACAAGCCGTAACGTACCCCCGATGACATACCTGCCTTTTGTTAGTCGTAAAAGAAATTTCCAGTACGAAGGTCTCAGGTTCTGCGCTTCCATGACAGCCTGCAAGGAGAGTATTCCGTCAGAGCCAGCCGACAGCGTCAGGCAAAAGCTTCATCTGCGCATTACATTGCCAAAACCAGGGAAAGGACAGCTATGGAAATATATATGTTTATATATTTTTTTTTAATTTTGTAAAAATCATCTCACGATCCACGGACCGAAAGCAGCTGTGATCACTGCCAACGTCCAGCGCAGCCGGTAGACAAACCGCTCACAGCTGCATTCGATGCTCTACGTGACCACCACCAGCACAGACTGGTATTCCCAGAAGGCAATCTTTCAAAAGTGGTGGTAATTAGCTTGGATCTCATTGCAGAGAAAGCAACAATAATCCTTATTATTCCTACATAGATGATTTTGCACTCGTAGATGTCAAATTCACCTGCTATTTTATCCCCCACTCACTCTGCACTTTGTGATCTACTAGTTCTTGCAGTCATCTTTATATTTCACATATGTATCTTAAATGAAGTTATAGAACCAAAATCCTTGTCTTCTCTCTATTCCATTACTTTTCCAGGTCACTTATAATACAGCGAGTAACAAACACCTCAGCATAGATGCCTTTTCTAATTTCCCTCTCCTTCCTCCCTCCTAAACCAAGCAAATTATTTCTAGTCCTGGCTCCCTTCTCCAATTAGGTATTGAGTAATGAAAAAAGCTCTCCTCTGCTCTCATATGAACTTTATTTCTGTTAGCTTCACATAATGGTCCTTGCCAATAGTATTTTCGAGATCTCAACGCTGCAGACCTTCAGGCGCATCACAAGGAATAAAAGATCAGTTTGCTTTGATCCCAGAATGAGAGATATTCCCAAATATACGTGAGCAAGGAGGAGCGGAACTGCTCCGCTAAGCACAAGACAGCAGAAGACTGCTTTAGGGTCATCTAATATTCTCTTTAATGAGGCGTACAAAAATTACGTATAGTTATGGAGGCGCAGAAAACACTCAGTGGGATGTTTCAGCAGCAGGTCTAGAAATGGAGAGATGTAGTAGAACCGTAATCTGGGTACCGCTGAAAAGGAGTTTTTCTAGCTGATGCAGCTGACAAAAGGACTGAGGGAGAAAGCATGTAATTAACTTGGGAGGTGCAAAAGGTGGTAACTACAGCTTGTTTTGAATGTAAAACTTCAGGTTTCCTTGCCAATTTTTGCAGATTGTTTTTCAAACAGGCAACCTGAATTCAAGTTAGCTGAAAGTGAAAACCTCCAGTTGATTAAAAAACCCCATAAAATATTGCAGTACATTGTTCGTCTCCTTGAGAAACTGTCCTTTCATATGCTTATGGAAGTCCATACGCTTATGTTCATCTTCTGAGTCAATGCATTTTAAGATCCTTTCCAACGAATTGCTTTGTGTAACTCTTTCTATGTATGACTTGTATAACCACTTTCTATGATTCTGTGATAAGAATCTATAGGATCTATGATTCAGCTATAAGCACATGAGGAATTTGAGTCCCAGAAATGGCCTTCCCCCGGTGACACTCAAAGGCAGGACGCAGGAGCCCCAGCTCACCGCACCATGCTGGAAGCACTACATCACACCATCTTTTCTGTATCGCTGTGCCCCTCATCTCATCCAACGTTTGACTTCAACTGAAAGAACTTCATATTCTGTCAGAAGACAACGCACTTACTGCCTGAAAGCATATCGATGTCGAAATGGCATAGATGATGCTGTCTGCATGAGGAAAATAGGGAACCTTCCCTGCTTCGATGCCTTTGAAGTATATAGTCTATAAAAATAAACGAAAAGTGCTGGATGAAACAAAGTAAAGACAACCATGTCGGCATTACTCACCTACACTCGTACATTTTTGTTTATGTCCACGAATGTGACACTGATTGAGCTAGCTTATAGAAGTTACCCGAGATAACAGCGTAAGAGGCTAGAAACGCACAGACTTAGCAGCAGCTTGGGCGTTAGAAGGGTAGTACAGATCTTGAAGATAAAAAAGGGAAAGTTTGCTATGTTAAATTCTTCATTTTAAAAAAGCAAAAGAACAATGCAATAACTATTCCAACAAAGTGAATATTCACTGCTCTTAAACAGCTTGAAATCACATACTTTTCTTTCTGAGAAAACATGTAAAGTTTATTTTCCTGAGCACAGCTTGACCTTCCAAAGCAGCACACGCCTCTTTGGTCAGTTACCCTTGGCTTGCGTAAGATGATAAAAGTAGTTTAAAAAAGGAAAAAAAAAAAGACAGAAAGACAGAACACACAGCACTTTTCTTATTTCCCTGCAGCCACAACGTCTCAAAGTCCAGAGAAAACCATCAGCAATACAAGCTAATATTGTTTTTTTTTACAACTGGTGTTCTGAAAGTTCGATATGGATAACTCCGAGTTGCTTTTGTATAACCAATATGGGAACTACCTTCAGAGCTTGATCTAGGATTACAAGGAGCAAGAATAAACCGAGTCTATCTTCCCTTTTTATGTTTAATTTTATGCTTGAAAAAAAGAAAAGTTCCTTCTTTTTACATTGTTTGAAATGAATTCTGCTCTGGTAATGGAGGTGGACGAACATCACCAGGGAACGAGGCCCTGGAGGTCTGCAGGAGAAAGCTTTGTGATTCGGGGATGATGCATAACAAGAGAACGCTCTCAACTTATTCCAGTGGCGCTGTTGGGGAAATAACCATGACTAAGTCCCAGTTTTATGGAAAAATCACAGTAAGAAACCAAAAGCTGGTTAGCAAAGTATAATCAACATACCCAAACTCTACAAACTTTCTTTTTTTTCCTGGGCTCCTAATTTTAACAAGTTCAGAGAAATAATTCAAGCCTGAAAAATAGTAATTAGAACAGAGTTCGTTGCAAAGTCGGGAATTCAATCAGTTGAAGCACACTGACAAACAACTCTGGCTATAGACTAAAACCTACGCTATTTTGAGTTATCTTGGATTGTTGAATGCCAAAATTAGGGAACAAAGGCAGGAAGTTAAGCTGTAGCTTTTGGCAATAAATCTGCAATTAAGGACTAGTTTTGATTTATGTTTCTGGCAGAACAGACATTCTTGGAACTTTCAGATTTAAAAAAATCTGTGAAAGCTACAAAGCAAAGGGCTATCAGGAGATTAAAAAAATTCATGGAGAATACACATGGAGACCAGTGGATAAAGGACTTTTAAAATGAGTCACAGCAAGGAAAATAAGAAAGAAATGAGACCGCAGAACCGGCACTGCCTCTAGGCACACATCCACTGAAACACACCACTGCCACACCACTTTGCATTATACTGGAATTGCCTGACAAAGCCTGTGAAGTTCATTTTATTTTTCTGCCTTGAAAAAACAGATGAAATAAAGAACTCTGTTTCGGGGGTAAAGCCTTACCTCTACTAATTTGGACACCAGATACATAGAGATGGTAGTACTTTTGTAAAACATCATAGAAATTCCTGCTAGACACCCTGTAACAAGTAGAAAACAAAAGTACTGTTAAGATGGTGATTTATTTTTGCTGTTGCAGTACGTCAGCTCAACACACGCTGCACAAGATTGTGCTTTCTGTTGCTACAACAAAGTTCAGTGATGTTCCTGTGCTGCCCATCAAAATATGGTTTACGTCATTAAAAAAAAAAAGAGAATTTTGGAACCCTGAAGGAAATCTGCTCAGGATCCCAGTGTCAAATTTCCTCTCTCATCCCACAAAGAAGAGAGGCCTCTGAGGCTCCAATATGTGCTCGGTGCACAAACAGCAGGGCAGGGCCTGCAACGCTGCACAAATTTCATGGCAAAAGGGTCCCTCTTTGGGTCCAGCGGAGCCCGTCCTTTCAAGTATGTCACGTATGGAAGAGACAGTATTTGAACCTCCCACCTCTACAGAAGGAAAATGAAAGACAAGTTTACACTTGTGCAGACAATAATATATTGTTCTTGAAGGTGACCATTAAAAACACACCATTTGATTGAATTTGCATTACAATTTCAATTGCAACTCTTCCAGAGAATCATAGAATTGACTAGGTTGGAAGGGACCTTTCAGATCATCGCCTCCAACTATTAACCTAACTCTGACAAAAGCCACCACTAAACCACGTCCCTCCACACCACATCTACACGTCTTTTGAATCCCTCCAGGGATGGTGAGTCAACCACTGCCCTGGGCAGCCTGTTCCAGTGCTTGATAACCCTTTCCGTGTAGAAATTTTTCCTAATATCTAATCTAAACCCCCCCTGGTGCAACTTGAGGTCGTTTCCTCTTGTCCCATGGCCTGTTCCTTGGGAGAAGAGCCCGACCCCCCCTGGCTACCCCCTCCTTTCAGGGAGCTGTGGAGAGCGAGAAGGTCTCCCCTCAGCCTCCTTTTCCCCAGGCTGAACACCCCCAGCTCCCTCAGCCGCTCCTCCTAAGGAGCTTTATTTGAAGCTACTTGAAACACCACTGTCACTTTGACNATCCCTCCAGGGATGGTGAGTCAACCACTTCCCTGGGCAGCCTGTTCCAGTGCTTGATAACCCTTTCCGTGTAGAAATTTTTCCTAATATCTAATCTAAACCCCCCCTGGTGCAACTTGAGGTCGTTTCCTCTTGTCCCATGGCCTGTTCCTTGGGAGAAGAGCCCGACCCCCCCTGGCTACCCCCTCCTTTCAGGGAGCTGTGGAGAGCGAGAAGGTCTCCCCTCAGCCTCCTTTTCCCCAGGCTGAACACCCCCAGCTCCCTCAGCCGCTCCTCATAAGGAGCTTTATTTGAAGCTACTTGAAACACCACTGTCACTTTGACACAACCTTGACGTACGCAGCCCTATTCTCATCCCAGAAATCTGAAAAGGCAACAGGAGGACAAACAAAAGAAATATTTGCCGAGTCCCAACAGAAGCGATATAAACTTCTTGCCATGGACTCACCAGCTACAAGGGCGTGAAGCTCATCATCGAGGTTTCGTACCCAACGCAGGAAGCAACTAGTACCCTGTAGGTGAACAGAGAGGAGGATGAGCCTAGTTATTTCTCTTTCAGAACACACAGACTGGGGATATTCCTCTATAACTGCTAATACAGCACACAGTACAAATAAAGGGTGTAGCGTGATAAAACCTATAATCCACAGTATCTGAAACATTTCAGTGTTTTAATTAGCAGTTGACTGATATTGTTTCTTTCAAAATCAGAGGACAGACCAATCTAATTTGAATATCGATCTAATTCCAAAGCTAATCTTGAATTCATATCATCTTCATTTGCTGTAGTTGTGTAGACTCTTTCCCATGAGAAAGTCTGTTTTCAACTACGTACCAAACACCTCGAGATTCTTCCATACATCCAATAAATTCTGGAACCAGGAAAACACACTAATCTAAAAAGTTAGAACTGCGTATGATTAATAGACACAGTGAAATGCGTAATAACCTGCTTGTTGACACAGACAACAACACACAGCTGTTCAGACCAGAACGGGTGCAAGTAATTGTGGCTTAGGCTGCATTAAAATACATTTCATTGGGATGGCTGCAGGTTACCAAACGATCCAGATTGTTCCACATCTGCCACATCCTCTGCGCTGTTTTTTCAACTGTTTTGGAAATCCATACTTTGTCTCCAAATTGTATCCCTGGTAAATTTCTGTTTGCTTCTAAACGGTTTGAGATCTGCTTAGGAAGGCCCAATCCAGTGCTGATGGCACTGAGACAAGGTGACAATTCCGTGTGACAGCCTGATGATGTCTACTTTGAGATATGTGTAGATGGATAGATTAGATGGCTCTTAATCCATCTAATGTGTGCTTTTCATGAAATCAAAGAATAATTCATGTTACAAGGGACCTCTGGAGATCATCTGATTGAACCTCCAGCCTGAAGCAGGCCTAATTAGAGCAGGTTGCTCAGGAACTTGTTCAGTGGAGTTTTGAGTATCTCCATGGATGGAGACTACACAGCCTCACTGGGCAACCTGTTCCGATTTTTGCACACCCTCTCCTGAGAACATACGTCCTTATATCTCTTTGGAATCTCCTGTATTTCAACTTGCACACACCTATCACCACACCTCCAAGAGGTGTAGGCAGCAGTAAAATCTCCCCTGAGCCTTTTTTCTCCAGCTTCAAACCCAGTTCTCCCAGCTCCTCCTCGCACACCGTACGACCCAGTCCTGAAATCACCTTGCTGGCCCTCAGGTGAACGCACTCTTGAAAAAGACATTAACATTAAAAAAAATAAATTAAGTAATATCTACGTCCAAAAATGGATGCAGATGTGGTCTCACTAGCTATTTCATAGCGCGTATTTTAAATAAATAAATTCCTTGCAAAGTCATTGATACATTGCAATTATCTCAGTCAGTTTCACTACTCAAACTTGTAAACTTCTTTAAAAAATGACACCAGGCTACAATGGCCAACCTGTTTTCTGCAAAACCACGTTTGCCGACATTAATTAAGAGTAAGGGGAACACAAAATATTAATAGTACAGCTACTACAATCCTACAACGGCATTTCAGAGGGCTTTTAGGGACGAGATGGACTTTTTTTTAAAGCAGTCCATAATGCAATTCCTTTGGGTTCAAAATGCATCAAGCATTTCATTTTTTTTGGCTGTGATCTAATCTTCTGGAGCGCCTAGGATGTCTGCTGCCCTATGTGCTTATTTCAAACTGGAAGAAAAATATAACACAACCCAAATCTATGTAAGTTATGGAACGCAAACCGTAACAGAAAGCACATACTTAGTGCACTCTAAAGGTCAGAGTAGGTCACTCTCATAAAATGAATATCTATAGAACTAAGTTACAGTTTGCAATCGGAGCTTTTAAAAGAAATCAAAATCATTTCAGCTTTTGCAATTTAAATACCTTTTTCTCTAAAGGCTCTTTTCTTAAAAGTTTGAGCAAAAACTTAATTTTCAAATAAACTCTGAACAACCCATCTGCACTTTGCCATTACCAATTTGAAACTCTGTAACCTTGAAGTTCTTGGGTCTCAATCTGACTGCAAGTCGAGTGAAATGAGGTTTTGCTTACAAATAGCACTTGTTCTTTAATTTTTAGTAAGTAATGTTTACCCTGAATAACACCGAATTATCTTAACTTTGCAAAACAAGTAAAGTTGAAAAATGACATGTGCGATCGAGAACAAAAAAGTGCAAAAGCCACTTCAGCACTGCACTAAGCCATATATTCTCCTTTGGGTGTGTGCCTGGTCACATTCTCTTCTGGCATAAATAAACATAATTCGATTAACTCCAACAACGCTGTACAAATGTGCATCAGTTCACAACCTGTCACCTTATAATGGTGTAGAAGGGCAGATTTCCCAGCGGTAAGCGCAGTATCTCCTCAGCTGCACGACAGACGTTCTGCCATCTCCTGCTATTTAGCATCAAGTAAGAATTCCAGACATTTGAGCCAAAAAAAATCTGCAAATGGCTTCTCTCTGGCAACGCTGCTGCTACCGCAGTCACTACTTGTGCCTGCACTAAAATGTTTTTGTGTGACAGCAAGTCCCTTTGAAATCTGCATTCGCTTTCTCTGAAGTACCTCCTATCTCCTGATCTTA
Source organism: Stercorarius parasiticus (assembly GCA_013396915.1). NCBI lineage: Eukaryota > Metazoa > Chordata > Aves > Charadriiformes > Stercorariidae > Stercorarius > Stercorarius parasiticus. The sequence goes on from VWZL01005707.1 coordinate 833,863, forward strand.
GTACCATGCTGCAAAATCCACCCGGGTTATTCCAAAATGATAGAAAAAACACACAGAACGGAACACTACCTTTCTATTTACAATTCGATTCCTGAATACAGCAGAATTTGTCAGTGACGTGCTGTAGCAAATAGTATCGGTAATATTAAGCAGCTAGACATTTTAGCCTCTTGTGATATTCTGAAAAGTGAAATAAAACCCATGGCATTTGTCATTAGAAGCTTACTTTGTATATACTGACGAAAGATCCCAGAAAAGCTCCAAGTTGGAAATTTTCCTTGTTGTAGAAGAGGGAAAGTAGCCGGGATGGTTCTGTAAACAGATGCCGGAAGGTGGATGGAATCCGAAGGCAACACTGGATCAGGTAACCAATGCTAAACATCCTAATGAAGCCCTAGAGAAAAGAAAGAAACATTTCTGTGGTAAGAAACCACCAATTCAGAATAAGGAAAAGCAAAGACGTCTAGAGAAGTACTTATTTTTTTACATCGAGCAGTTTAAAACCCACTCTGCTGATACCATGTAAAATGCATCCCCATCTTCAAACTCAAGAGCAGTTTGCGTTTTTTTCTTGATTCCCCTATAAAACAGCAAAGGCAATACAATCATAGACAATTTACTCTCCTTTAATTTCTATGAATATCTGAAAGGCCTCAATGCTCCAAAATTCTGTTCTTTGAAATAATGCCCATGACTTCACTTCCAGGTTACTGACCGGCTTTCAACCACAAGTGGGCATATAGAGGAAAGTAATGCGGTGGGAAAAAAAAGAGCACTTCTACCCTCAAATGTCTGGAGAAAGCATTAAAGGAGGAAAAAGTCCTCACAAAATAAATTTCAGAAAGTGTGAGAATTAGAAATTGACCCTGGTGGCTTGGCAAGTGCTCACATACTTTCCCACAACCAAACTGGAGTGACCCTGCTGCAAGAGAAAGGGCGAAACGGGAAGGGAGACTATGCACAGAGCTACTGAGAAAGGATATCATGCGTTCCACTCATTTTTTTTCTTACAACTCCACCTTGGGTACAGATCTGCTTTTTTAAACCATGTCACAAAACCACATTGTCTTTTTCTTTCCAAATTCTTCTCCCCAGTTTCTTATAACTGCTTCCACCGCTTCCTATCATTATTCTTACCCTATGGCTGAACTTCTCTCATCTTCCTGAGTAAAATCCATCCATTTTTTGGTTGGAAGATGCCTTATCTGAACACTCTCTGTGCACTCACAGTTGGCAAATAAGGCAGGCACCCAATGCTCATGATTTCTTTGGTTCATTTTTCGGAATATACTCAGGGACACCAAGGCAACTCCAGTTACAGGGATAACTGGCAGAGGGTTTCACAGAATCATGGAATGGTTTGGGTTGGAAGGGACCTTTAAAGGCCATCTAGTCCAACCCCCCTGCAATGAGCAGGGACATCTTCAACTAGATCAGGTTGCTCAGCCCTGTCCAACCTGACCTGGAATGTTTCCATGGATGGGGCATCTACCACCTCTCCGGGCAACCTGGGCCAGTGTTTCACCACCCTTATTGTAATAAATTTCTTCCTTATATCCAGTCTAAATCTAGCCTCTTCTAGTTTAAAGCCATAACTCCTTGTCCTATCGCAACGGGCCCTGCTAAAAAGTTTGATTGAGCAACCTTTCAAACTCGGAAAGTGAAAACGTTTTTGCCTCCTACAGGACTTTATAATGCATCATAAATCTCATAAAATTTTATTGTGGTTAAACATCCAGCAATAAACTTTTCCTGAAGCAATTACTCTCCCTGCTACTCAAGAAGTGGTTTATGAGAATCAAGTAGAAGAAAATGCATTGTGTCATCCAATGATCCAGTAGCTGTGAAGGAAAAATTTCCACTTCTTCCTCTGCTACTCTGAAAGGTATGTAAATTCGACGTACTGAACAGCTAACGATCTGTGTTTTCTGATCGTGTAACGAAAATGCTTACTGAAAGGTATGTGAGGTAGGCAGAGATGGAAATGAATTTGGTGGAATTAAATGTCAAACTTAAGATGAGCACATAATTGCACCTAAAATGAAGAGGTACCCTAGTGTGAAGTACATAGCCCTCATCTTCCAAAAAAATGAGATGATTACGATACCAGGTACCATTATATAAAAAGGAAGTCGTAAAATCAGCAGTAATGAACAAAGCCCAGAACAAGAGAACAGATAACATTATGGTATGTTTGACATTTCTACCCAGCTGTAGGAGAGGTTACTCTGACAGGGTGAGGAACACTGCATCAGGAAACACTTAAATTCCAACTGAAAACACTCAAATATATCCATGGTTTTATTTTTATGAGTACCCTGCTTAGAAGTGCTGAACTGAAGGATCGAGGCTTCGTTTTGATGTGCATCAAACAGCAATAAGTAGCACACAAAATCTTTCCGTTTAGCTTATTACATCAACCAGGTGAATCCATATCACGCTTAAACGTGTTTTACAGAGTCATGGAAAGTATTACATTTTAGAATCGACGCACAATATTGTAACTTTTATCTTCCATAAAAATACCTCAAATAATAACAGAGGTAGAGAACAGCAGAGTATACGCAGGACATTGTAATAAACATAAGTGAGCAAAGAAAACTCTGCTAAGAGCCATTTCTCTACAGAGATTTTGAGCTGGGACTCGGATCAGCCAGAAGCAGCAGCACAGTGAAACTCCATATCCGCAAAACTCATTGAATAAACTTTTTTTTTCCTTTTGAGAAACAGATTTCTTAAAATATAGTCTCTGTTTCTTAAAATAATAGTCAAGATATTCACTATAACTCAAATTCAGAAAAGCACCTGTGCCCACACAAACAGAGTTCAGTGGCATCCCAAAACTCAGTCAACCAGTTGCAATACATTAGGAATTAGTGAAGATGTTTAAAATAAATTAGTTAAGACGTTTAGAATTTGTTCTGGGTACACAGCAGCCCATGTTCCTTGAAGAGGCAGAACACAGAGACTACAATCATCAGAAAATAATCTCATGTTCTTTTTGGTCAGCCTAGTCATTTGATAAATTGCGAGGGTTGTCATCTGCAGCATCAGCAGAAGAAAAGGACAAGGGGACTACTACCGTTGGCTAATGTCTCCTCAGTGGAATCAACTGCAATCCAAAAGAGGAGAAATACTGTTTGACTGCTTCTGGTAGCTCTTTTCAGACATTTACAAACCCAAAGCATTTTAAGTACTTAAAATTTTAAGGGAGGTCTATGAAATCAGGTGGTCCGTTCTTACTAAGTGCTACATAAAAGCCGTCATGGCTTACATCAGCTACCTATCGTGCATTTAAATGAGAAGACGGAGAAAAAGAGCAAGCAATGACAATTAAAACACAGATATGATAATGAGAAGATGAGATGTTCAAGGGTAAGGGGAAATATAGCACAGAGGGGAAAATGTGGCAATAAGCAGCTCATCATTAGGTTTGAAATCTCCCTTACAGATACAGAATTACAAAAACATGCTCAAATCACGTCAGCTGACAGTTATTACTGCTCGACTCCAGGAACAGCCATAGAGAGAACTGAAAATGCTTTAACAATTTTGGATCTTTAAAAATCCAAATACTTCAAAGTAAAATTTTTCACTCGTGTTTTAATTTTAAAAAAAAGTCACAGAAAAGGCAGGAAAGTCAAAGATCTGGCTGACACTTCAGTGCTATTTCCCTGATTATATTGTTGTGGTCAAGAATAATTTATACTAAAATATTGTACGAGACTGGTACAAGAAGGAAGTATAGTTCAAATGCACAAGTGGTTTCTCTAAAGAGAGAGCAGCCTTATGAAGATGTCTTTTTAAAATTTATTTTTAGTCAGATTAAGACTTAGTTCAGTTCCATTTTCAGTTGTGTTTTCTTCTCCTCTCATCCCCTTTCAAGGGTATATAAAACGCAAACAAAACGATGCTGAATAAACAACTGAAGAGGACAGAGACCCATGAATATTCCTCCCTTCCCCCCCCGCCCCGTTCCTGTCATCATTAACACATCTCCCCACTCTCCTACGAAAGGACAGAGAGGGTAGTGTGGGCTTGGCCTACTGTAATTTGAGGGACTCACACCCTGAAATCAGACTTGGGTCTCCCAACAAGACTGACTCCTATTTCTTGGTCACCCTTCTGTTTTTAAAGGCATTTCAAGCTCTTTATCTTCCATAACGGTCTGGTCACCTCTCTCTTTACCCATGAAGTCTCACACACACAATCATTCTTCCAGCAGATTTTCGATGGAGAAGAGGCATCAGTTCCATTATAAATATTTTAACAGAAATCCTTACTTTTTGTTCTAACTGCACTTGTAAAATAATAGTCTTACGAGGGCACTTACAGATTTGGTCTGCCGAGCATGCAGCACAGAACGCATAAGGATTTTGCGTGAGATCAATAAAAAGCTCAGAAAGCAAATCTAGACTAACAGTAGCTAATTACTGTAAAATACGCCTAAGCAATGAAAGACAGCGCTTCATATAACAGTGCAGCAACCGAAGTTATAGCAAGGCACCCACGGAAAAAGAGGCACGCGAGGAGATGCTGCCATCAGCAGAGATCTGGAAGTGCAGCGTTATCGACCCATAAAATCACTTCTGCTTAATTTTAATCTTTGTTCCGAATATAATATTCACTGCAGTCTTGGACATTGAGTCTGAAGGCCAGGCAATGGTATCTATGGGGAAAACACAGAGCACTCTGCAAATGAAGGCAGAGGGAATGTTTGCTCCCCAGAGGATGCTGACCAGACAGGAGCACTCCGGAGATGGGAGACCAAGCGGGCCAGGAGGCGAATGGAAAGTATGTGTCCCCACAGATGTTATGCCTTGAAGAAAAAAGCTCATGAATGAAACATGAAGTGGACTAAAATAGTTATGAGGGGCTGTAAAATTGTAATTTTGATCTGGGTTCTGTTAAATCTATGTCATACCTACACCAGAAAAGTGACATAACTGTCCTGAACTACTTGCGATTGCTCTACTGCGTATTCTCATCGGAATTCAGCAGAACGCTTAAGCACCATCTCAAATCCTATCAGCTCCAGCACAGCTTATATCCGTGTTACACAGTGGCATGCTAATAGATTGCACTGTAAAAGGAGTGTTACTACAACACAAAATGAAGTTGTTAATAAACATACATGAATCAATGTTGTGCTAGATCTCTTCTCATGCTAAATTTAAGCACAGTTCTTCTGAGATAATATTAACTGTATATAAAATTTTAATTTAAAAAAGCTATTTTTGAAAGTAATATATATTAAAAGCATCTGAAGATACTCAAATCCATTTCTGCTGCTCCACATGTAAAAAATGGGTAAATTATTAAGTGCTTGAGAACTTCTGGAGTCTTACCAACTCCTAAACCAGGCCTAGCAGGTGGTACCACCTGTGCCAGCCCAACGCCAGCCAAAACACATCTCCACACAGCACTCCCCTGAAAAAAAAAAATGCGCTGATCACATCGATAACGGAGGATGAATTATGCCACCGGACATAAACGGCTCTTCCTGGGCGAAGCAACTGCGACCAATCTCTCATTACCCTGAGCCCTTAAAATATGCGGATGGAGGAGGGAGGCCAGCGCCGGGCAGCAGCGTGCCAGACCCGCGCAGCTGCACGTGCGCCGGGGCAGCGCCGCCTGCCCAAGCAGCACATTCCGGGTGCTTTTCTCCAGGCTGGAGTCACAAGTGGGCTCAGCCATGAAGCGCATCCCATAGTTCAACAAGTTCCTCACTTGATAGTTCATTTTTTCCCCACACGTTTTCTGTTATTCATTCACTCCAGCTAATCCGAAAGACCAGAGAACGTTAACCCCACCACCACCCCGTCCTAAATTGAGAAAATCTGTTTTCAGGCTTGTCACATTTTCAATAGAAGCAGAATGAGTAACAGGCTCCTTTCTCACTTCCTAAGTATATGCTTTTTCTGACTAAAGGCTTTCACCCCGTCTTTGCCGGAGTTTGTCAATCTAACTTTTTCTGCACTTACTTTAATACAATATGAGATGCAATTATCTTCATAGTGTTTACAGCATCTATGCCTTGGGCCATGTTTGCACCTGCAAAAAGCACAATGAAACACATATTAACTCGTAGCTGTTTTCAGCGTCATCGACAGGAGACTTCATAAATTTTTCTTGCCTAAAAATACATAAAGTGCTATTTTCCCACCACTCATTCTCCCCATTACCCATTGAAGGGCGCTGTGAACTTTTATGATGCCATAAAAGGACAATAAAAACTAACAATACTTCGGTTGTGCAGCAAGAAGTGTCTGCACGCTTATTCGGATCCAACCTCTTGCCTTGCTACACATTAAATACAAAATTAAAGAACAGATTTTCTGCTGCGGTCAACAGGGAGAAGTGATACAACCCTTCCTGGCTTGTCTCTGCTCCATGGTTCTAGAAGCATATTTGACGGAGCATCCGTTATCTGTGTCCTTGAATCTTTCATACCATTGTAAGGTTCACTGGAGGGCAACGCAGAACTTACAAATGCAGAGAGTTACCCTGAGACTTCTCTCAATTACAAGCCTTTCACTTCTGGGCTGCTCCTTCTGCTGTGTTGATTTTTATGTAGCTCTTACTTCGGACTGAGAACTTGACCTTGAGCATTTAAAAGAGCCTGGTTTGGGATGGTGGGGACGCATGGATTGTATGGTTGTTAGCCCTGCATTATGTAGAATTAAAAGAAGTAATGTCATACCAGGTCTGAACATTACGTTTTGCTACAGCCAAGTTTTTAAGTTTTAATGCAAAATAAATTACACCATTTATATACTGTGCCAAATATCTTGGAAGTTTTGAATTGTGCACTATAAAGTCTAATGGCCATAAATCATCTGTGAGGTCAGTTTATGTAGCAAAAATTGTAATGAGAATGTGATCAGGTTACAGGCATTTAGACTCAATTATATTGAAAAGAACCATATGGAAAAGAAACCTGTGAGAGCATTAGGACTGAAAACTGAAAGTTTTCTCAACGTCTGAGTCGGGAGTTTCAAAACTTTAAAGAAAAAACGCTCTTCTCCACCCATAGCCCCTTGATCCTTGTATTTAATGAACAGTGGAAGAGCTATGAACTATATCTAGCAAACGGAGTAAGGGATATTTAAGGCAAAACAGTTATAAGCAACTCAGCTAAAGGAATCTGCGTATGGCTGGAGCTGTCTTCTCCTTGTAGCTCTTTTGTTGTCTAATACAGTCGTGCCTGAGAAGCCACTGCTGATTTCCCTTACATTTTTCAACTAAAAAACACAGCAAAATATAGGAAGCCACCTTGTGATGCGGGTCACTTCATTGCAGTCCGTCATCTCAGCAAGTAAGATAAGCCACTACTCTGAGAACACAATGCAGACTTCTCTCTCCTGCACGTAGGCAGCTAAAGATCTGGTCATGAAACTGCTCCTGAGGAGCTTAATGGAAGTGAAGATTGGGCATGGTTAGTTTGGAGAAGAGGAGGCTGAGGGGAGACTTCATTGCCCTCTACAACTCCCTGAGAGGAGGGTGCAGAGAGGTGGGTGTTGGCCTCTTCTCCCAGGGGAATAATGACAGGACCAGAGGAAATGGTCTGAAGCTGCGGCAGGGGAGTTTACATTAGATATTAGGAAGAATTCGTTTCCTGAAAGAGTGGTCAGGCCCTGGAACAGCCTGCCCAGGGAGGGGGTTGAGTCCCCATCCCTAGAGGGATTTAAGAAACGTGTAGATTTGGCACTTCAGGGCATGCTCTAGTGGCAGAGACTGTAGGGGTTTTTTGTGCGTGTGTGTATGGTTGGACTCGATGATCTCGAAGGTCCTTTCCAACCACGAAGATTCTATGATTCACAGGTTGGTATGAATATTAGCCTGAAAAGCTATCTAATGTCATTTCTTTAAGCTCATACCAAAGGACAACAAATTGGATCCTGCAGAGCGGGAGGGAACGTATCCTACTTAGCTTCAGAAGTCCAGATCTGACCTCGTGCAAAACCGTTTTAGACTCACTCTCTGCTTTGCAATTTCCTATTTCCTGACAGAGGAGGCCAGGTGCTACCAACCCTGTTCTTAGGCATTCTTAGGCAGCTCTCCTTTATGCAATCCAGGGATGTAGGTCACCAAAAAGATGATGTTATCGTCACTTAAGGTGACCTAAGTAAGGTCTGCTGCTGCGCAGTTTCCCCTCCTTAAATCATGACTAGCACCAGCAGATCCATGCCATGAGCTGGTTTCGCTGAAAACTGCAGGAAAAGCAACCAGCACTCTGCCGCTCAGAACTGATTGAACTTCCTCTCCCTCGTTAGGCAACTGCACGTTGCAACTCATTGCTATGTCACACAGGGCTTAAATTTTGCTCTCATTACAGTCCATCATTTGTCACTGCTAACCACCCCGTACAAATGATACATAAAACACTTAAATGCAAAGTAGAAGTATTATAAAACATTGTCAAATGCAACGTAACAAACCATTAAAATGAGCCAAGAATGATTCACTTTGTTTTGTTTTTCTCTTGTTTTTATCAACTCACACTTTGTCCATGAGCTTTTTCGTTAGAGCCAGTATGTTCATTGGCTGCGATGTTTTTTCACAATGCTTTATCTTTCTGTCTATTTTTGAAAATGCCGCTTCAGGTGAAAACGAATGAGTGGGGATTTCTTCTTTCCCTACAATGAACCTGAAAGAAAAAAACAGAACAAAACAACAATTACATAAATAACTCAAAGAAATACATGAAGTCCAATATAAGTCTCTAAGTCTTTAAGACAAGCTTGAAGTTACCCCCAGGTCTGCGAAAGAAAAAGCATCCTTTACCGCTGCCAAACCTTGTAGCTCTTTGGAAAGATCACTCCACCGACATACATTTCAACTTTGGATAACGGTCACAATTGCTGCCAGGAATTATAGAAAACTATGAACACAAACACTACTGAGGAAGTCCATCTCTCACACAAAGCAAGAACACCAAATAAGAAAATAAAAAGGCACATGAAATACCTCAATTATCTCCAGCAAAATGGGGTTACATAAAGGTTAATGATTACTATAATATTTTTATAAAACATCTATTTTGTAAAAATCTTCAAAATGTTTTTGCTCCCACCAAGAGCATCAACTTTGTTTTGCTTGGCTTCATCTTCAGCCCTCTTTCTTCACCCAGAAGTTGATCTTGTCAATATCCCGGTTCATCCTCGGTGTAGAGTTACTGTACATCAAGGGCAACGGAGGTCACAATGGCGAGATGTTTCCTAACACTTTGCACTACAATCCAACTTACACTGTCCTGTGGCAGTCTTGCTGCGGGTGATGGAGGTATAAAAACTTTGTCATTTGGTATGTGACTGAATCGCCCAGTAAACTGGTGATTTCAGAAAGCATCGTTTCTGCAACGCTGTCACAGGAGTGTTTCACATCCAGGTTTCTGGACTACAGACTGAATTATTTAATTATTGGCACAGAATCCCAGACTGGCAGGGGCTGGAAGGGACCTCTGGAGATCACCCAGTCCCACCCCTGCCAGAGCAGGGTCACCCAGAGCAGGGGGCACAGGAACGCCTCCAGGCGGGTTTGGAATGTCTCCAGAGACGGAGACTCCCCCACCTCTCTGGGCAGCCTGTGCCAGGGCTCTGCCACCCCCACAGCAAAGAAGTTCCTCCTCATGTTTAGGTGGAACTTCCCATGCTCAACTTTGTGCCCGTTACCCCTTGTCCTGTCCCTGGGCACCACTGAGAAGAGCCTGGGCCCATCCTCCTGACACCCACCCTTTCAGTATTTCTAAGTGTTGATAAGGTCCCCCCTCAGCCGTCTTTTTTCCAGACTGAAGAGACCCAAATCCCTCAGCCTTTCTTCATAAGAGAGATGGTTCCAGTCCCCTCAGCATCTTGGTAGCCCTTTGCTGTCCCCTCTCCAGCAGTTCCCTGTCCTTCTTGAACCGGGGAGCCCAGAACTGGACCCAGTACTCCAGGTGCAGCCTCCCCAGGGCAGAGTAGAAGGGGAGGATGACCTCCCTCCACCTGCTGGCCACACTCTTCTTGATGCACCCCAGGATGCCATTGGCCTTCTTGGCCACAAGGGCACGTTGCTGCCTCATGGGCATCCCGTTGTCCCCCAGGACTCCCAGGTCTCTTTCCACAGAGCTGCTCTCCAGCAGGTCACCCCCAACCTGTCCTGGTGCAGGGGGTTATTCCTCCCCAGGTGCAGCACCCTACACTTGGCCTTATTGAACTTCATAAGGTTCCTCTCCACCCAACTCTCCAGCTTCATAGCTGCAAACTCTATCAAATATTTTCGAACTACCAACAAGAGCCAGTCTGTCTTGCTGGACTTCAGCTCTGCTCGTCACCTGTGAGCTGACACTGCCCACGCACTGGGCTGTCTGAGGGACAGACAGGTAGCAGAGCATACAAAGGACAGGTAGGAATAACGTGTCTTTGTACTTCAGACATGAGACACGAAGATGGGAGAGCTTTGTTGAACTACACAAACGAGTGAGCAACACCAGAAGGTCCCATCGCAAAGTAAATTCTAGGAGAGCCTGGACCACTAGGGCAGACACAAGGTTTAGTGGCACACTCAGGATCTCTCAAACAAATACGCTGCACGTCCACGCTGTATTTGGGTGTTGGTCACGGAACTACGGTGGTATTCATTCAACATTTTGTAAATACAGCAAATAAACTCCAGGTCAAAACACTGCAGCTATTTGCTTCCAGAAGAATATCGGGAATTGTGAACCCCAGTTTTAGAAAGAGAAAAGATTAACGCTCCTTCAAACACATGCTACCATATGCCTGTGTTTCCTTTCAATAACAGTCCCAAATATGAAAAGATTCCTCTCTTGCCAGCACATTGTGCCTTCTTCAAAACGTGCTTTATACCCCAAAAGTTGGAAAAGTTTTACAACAGCATGATTTTTTCTTAGGAACACCCTTTTCATACAATGCAGCTGCCACTACGCACAATGCCTCAAAACCTTCGCTTTAACCTACGTACTCACAGAAACTTACTTTAGTGCAGAGTATGTAAATCCTTTCAAGCCATCTTTGCACCTGAAACACAAAACAAACAGTTTTTTCTATAACGGGCTGCTTGCAATACAATATAAAGTGTTACGGATTAAATGTTACGTAGCAGGGCTGCGGATGAACACCAGCTTCTCATTAACGGAAAACAGCGTGTCTGTAGGAGCTCTGTGGCTCTCCCTGACTCCAGAGCTGTCACCACGGCCTTGGGACATCTCAGAGACAAAGGGTGCAGCATACAAATGCCAGTGCTTCTCTCTTTTATCCAAACCAAGAGTGGAGAGATTTTTAAAGGATGGTGACAGAACCGCTGGGGTGACACTGGGAGATTTCGTATGACAAAGAATTGTTGCTTTATGGAAAAGGAGTCACGATGAGTTTTACAAAACATAAATGTTACTGCAAGGAGAGAAAGGAGGGCTGGCCCCCGATAAAATACCCACCCTCTGCTGCAGGGAACAGTTATTCTGACTGAGATAAATCGTTCTACTTTGCTCAGTGCTGATCTCTGCAGCTCCTTACTTTAAGAAGACTCTCAATCTGAAAGTCACAGTTTTTCAATTATATAGTGGTTGTTCTGATTCTGAGCTTGATTATATACACCCTTCCTTGTGTGAATAATGACCAGAGTAAAGAATCCATAATCGGCTGTGAAAGATTTATGTTATTGACTTTTTTCTCTCCAGGATACAATGAAAGGAGCTGAAGCTTGGAGCTGCTACAGACGCTTCCTGGAAGCTTCTCAGCCTCATGTTGGTAGCAAAGCAAAGAGCACATACTTTGGGTTTTTTTCCCCTTTTCTTTTCGTAGAACTGCATGGGGCATACATCACGGTAACAATGCATTCCTGACACAATACGTAAAGCACAAACTAGTAACTTACCAACACCATCATTTCAAGAACACGTCTGCTCTAAGAGAGGACAGGATGGCAGTTGAAAAGCTTTGTAAGTAGGAGGAGATGAACACAATCCTTCACCTTCTGCCTGCAGAGACCAAGTTGTCCCTGGAAAGTCTCTGCCCGAACCCTCCCGACAGCATGCGACACCATCTCCCAGAAGGCACCATGTGTGGTCAACACAGAATCCCAGACTGGCAGGGGTCGGAAGGGCCCTCTGGAGATCACCCAGTCCCACCCCTGCCAGAGCAGGGTCACCCACAGCAGGGGGCACAGGAACGCGTCCAGGCGGGGTTGGAATGTCTCCAGAGACGGAGACTCCACCACCTCTCTGGGCAGCCTGTGCCAGGGCTCTGCCACCCTCACAGCAAAGAAGTTCCTCCTCATGTCGAGAGGAAACAAGTGCTACCAATGGCTGGATACACACCAACAGCAGGAAGACCATAACAAGATGAAAGATGTTCACAGATCAAGAAAGTCATGCTTTGTCCTGGCAGGGGAGTGCCTGCTGCGGTGCCGGTGAGATGTCACAGCATTAAACACTCCTGGGAAACTCTTCCCGAGGGTATGGCCTTCAACGTGTGTGTTTCCAAGGATTTGGTTTTGTCACCATGTGCACAGTGCTAAATAAGCATGGGGCACAGTTACACACGGCACCAGAAAACTCACCCTGAAGAGCTTCTCTTTTAGAATGACTGCACCTAAAATATTGGTCAGGTATACGTGATCTATGGGGGGTTACGGAAAACACACACGAATTTGCTCACTGTATCTTTAATTAATATAGGACTTTGGAACCAAAGATATGTAAACATTTTATTTTTCATGATTCTTTACGTACGGAATTTAGAAGCTGAAAATTACCATAGCGCTTTTACAGAAAGATGGACCGAAAGATAGATTTGAAGCAATTGGTGAGTGATGGATGGAAATGAACGAAATCGGCTTTTCCCGGAGATCTCAGCGACTCACTGGCAGAACGACAACCAGAGCCCAAACGCACAGGGTTTACATAAACCCACTGTACCCACAGCACCACGGTCCAGTATCACCAGTTTGATTCTCAGCCTCCAACTGACCGTACATTAAACGTCCTTTGAGTTAAGGGTGTTCGACACATTACGTCTGCGAGCTGCCAGCTCAAGAACAGGGCCTTAGTTTCCACTTCCTTTTTACAGTAAATGAAAACCATACATGAACTGAAATGCAAACGTGTGTATAAAGTGTTTCTAGAATAATATCGAAACAGAAGAGTAATTAGTGTGAGCATAACGATGTTTTTGCCTTAATCACTCCAATGCAACTGCACTTGGAGTTGCAAGTGTTCAATTATTCCTTTATTGCGCCACCAGATGTCCCTACCCAACTAGTGCTCAGGCTGACCCGCGCTGACTGGTGCCATCCTACAATCCATTTGCTCTAAACTCTCCTCACAGAAATCGTCAGTCAAATCCTTTCTTCATTAATGCTGAAAATCAGAAGACATCTGGAAGAGAAAACAACGCTCCAACCCCCTCCTCATTACTCCAAGAAACACGAAAAAGAGTTCTAATGCCTATTCTAATTATATGATTAAAAAAATTTCTATGCAGTAACTATTTGGTACATCAAAACTTTATTAGTTACTCCTGGTTTTCTTATTTTATTGGTTATTCTACATAATTATAGAGCTACAGCTATGAATCCTCCCGCAAAATCTACCAAAGTTAAATATGTAGTTCAATATGGAAGTAACACTAAAGGTACAATTCCATTTTTTCCCCATTAACTTCCTAATTTTTTTAATTATAACACAGTATAAAAGTGCTACTTAAGTACTTAAATAGAACTTAATTAATACTGCTTGCTGTCTAAAATTTCTTGTGTAAAGTCAGTGTGCAAACTAATGGGTATGTGAAAATATTGCATACGAAAGGGTTTCAAAAACAGGAGTCCTCGAGAAATAATACTTTCAATCAAGAGTAATTTGCACTGTAACTTTCCCTTCTCTGACGCAACATTTTTGCTCTTACAAATGAAGCAGCGACCAACGACAAAACTGCTAATCTAATATTTGGTTTTAAATGAGCATATTAAAGGCTTCAGAATATTGGTCTAGAGATTGGAATTGCTTCATTTATTCACTCACTAGGTACGTAACACCAGCAGCAACAACAAAAAATCCCCCACACTGACTCCAAAAATGCTTCTTTNACAAAAACCCATGCAGGGACAGCGCGCAGACATCACAAATTCAGCAACTGGCCTCGACAGTGACTGCTGGGGTCCAACGCGAGCTGCACATGGCATGTTTCATGAACACCTGGCTGCTAATAACTGAACTAAGACTAACGATTTGCTTCATACAGCCACTAATTGGTAATAATAATGCCACCACTAATTGGTAACAATAACTTTTCCTCAATGCTTCATTGCTCAAGGGGTGAAAAAGCCTGCACTCTGCTGCTGACCCCGCCAGCCCCTCCGGCTGCGAATGAGCACAGTAAAAGGCATTACATGTGCCCAGCGCTGCGGATATCCCCGAGACAGGAGAAATCTCAAGCGTGTGTTATAAGCTTGTTTTTAGGGTATTATTCAACCTGGAAGGTCTGAGATAACGGGCGAGTTGTACGCTGTTAGAGGGACTCGGCGTAGGTGACGGCTGCCACCATTCCCACCACCCGAATGTCCCAGGGAGCAAATCCCAAGCTGCGATGCCCAGCGAGCACTAATTTAAAGGGCGCATAATTTGCTTACATTTTCCCACCAGAGGGGAATTTGTCCCTGGTACAAAGCCATCGGCAGCAGTGACTGTGCCAGCTGTCCCCGTTGGACGCCGCGTACCTGATCACACAGCAGAGATGCTCCGCTCCAGCTTTGGCCAGAGCCGCGGTTGGAGCCGGCGGAGCAGAAGAATCAAGGACCCAGAGCAATAAATCTGGGTTCTCCAAATTCCCCTTCTGGGACAATTTTGGCATACAAGTAAATAGGGTTGCTTTTAATCGTGCATATTTATAACATAAATTTAACTTATGGCCGCGCACATTTATTTTTTCCTAAAGAAAACAGCAAAAGTGGAATAGAGCCAAGGCTTGATACTAACTATACTTCCAACAAGACACAAAAACTAACTCTAATTATTTATGTTTGTGTATGTGAAGAGGTGCTGTACATGAGCTTCCACCACTCTCCCTCCATCCCGTGGGAAGGAGAAGTTCCCACGCTGAACTGTAAGCCTGGATGCCAGCAATTACATTTTGGGGTTTTTTATTAGTACGCCTCGTCATAACTCTTCTAAAGATTCTCTGTGTGACCAACTGACATACCCTGCGCAAGAAGCCTTCTGAGGAAACAAGTCACTTCTCACCCAGGGAACTGGTAAGGCGAAAGCAGCTCACAGCAACACCGCATGCCGTGTTTAACAACATCCCCACATTGCTTACGTTACCCTTCAGGGTAAGGGTAAATTAGAAACTCCTAGGTGCAGAGCTCCCATTATGGCCGCGTGGCAGGGAAACACTGCAAGCAGAGGACACGTGTTGGCATATTACTGCAGCACATCTGCCCGTAAACCTTGGCTGGGGGGACCACGGTTCCGAGTTAAGGTGTCTCCTCTTACGGAGAAGGGAGGATCACAGCGATGAAACGTGACTGTCTGAGCACGCCAGCTACATCCCTTGCTATGAAATCCCTTGCTTTTAGGAATTAAAGGCTATCTGCGCTCCTTTGCGAGCTGTGCTGAACTCTAGAGGATAATCCATTTTCTGTTTTAAGCCACTTGGAGAGGTTCCTATGCCTTCCTCCTCCTGTTTTTCTATCCTTCATTCCTCGTCTTCTCCCCAGTGTTAACACTCAACAGCAACAGATGCCATTTTCCTGAGATGTCTTCTGCATCCACTTCTCTTCTTCCTTTTCCATCTCCTCTCTTGCTCTCTCTTCCTTCAAGTCAAACTCCTGTTTTGTGTTTCCCCCCCGTCCGTTTTCTAAATATTATTCTCAAAAGCTCATTTCTTTTTCTTAAAAGAAGAGAATCCATCAGTACCTTTTCCATACCGCCTCATGTTGGACACTTTCCACCACGCTAATCAAGTGGGTTGTGACGAGGAGATTGAAAGTGCAGAAAAAGCACCACTGAAATACAGGATTATACAGAAATTCAAGACTCAGGGACACATGCTTAATCATTCTGAATCAGGGAAATAGAAGAATTAGCTCAAGCCCAGCTCTAAGTTGTTTTGAGGCTAATTTGTTTATGTGGTGACTGTAACATAAAATCACATTTTGGCAATATTAGTTTTCCAAAAGGCTCTGGGAGCCAAGAACAATTCCAAACCAGTAAGACCTTCCTCACTGATGTAACTATGCAGAAAAAAGTTACTTTAAAATGGAGTATTTTATATCTCTGGACGTAAAATAAGAGCTAACCCAGTCAAGTCTGACAAGACAAAGGGAACTGAAACCAAGGGTTGTTCAGAAATGGGTATCACTAGTATTTTTCCCAGTGGAAGAACACACATTTTCATTTTTAAATGGAAACTATGATTTCTAAAAATTATGATCAGTCACGCCACAAAATCTATTTTGACTTGTCATTACTTAGTTGTGAACTTTCCAACTATCTGACAGTACCTACATCTTCTCGGTGACAAAAGAAGTACATGATTATTGTGCCAATCTGAATGCCCAAATCCACCAAGCTGTCGGTGGTTATGACGAGGCTGCAAAAAGACATTTTGGCCCTCATTTAGATAAATCTGTGGGAAACTGGATCCTAAAAACCTCTGTAGATATGGTTATACAATACTCTTGTGACTTCAGGAGCTACTCACGACTTTCACATCAGCTTAAAAAAACGAATACTCTGCTCAGATATTTTCCTATCAGAAATAAAGCACATCAAATCTGAAATTGCAGCACCCAACTTGGAAGCAGAGAGGCATTTAGAATCCTCTGGATCAAACCCACTACTTGCAATTGAGTAGCACCTAAACACAAAGGAGCTTCCTTTCTAGATCTGCAGCTACAGGTGGCACAGGAGGTCAAAACACGGGAAGTTTCTTTCAGAGATGGTTAGGTTGCTGTAACATGGAAAAATTAACGTGATTTTTTTTCTTTTCCATTTGTAATCATGGCCATTTCAACTAATCACCTTCATTTGTATCTTATTAAAGACATCAAAACTTGCATTTCTCACAAAGCTAACTCAACCCAAAAAGAACACACGTTATTTCCAACTAAGTTATGGCCCGCACATGACGTGCACAATGACGTGCAGACATTTTTGTCCATCCATTCAGACGGAAACGTATCTCTTAGAGACACCGAACAATCATCACACCAAGGCACCCGGAAATGCAGAGAGCAAAAATAACCTGTTGCGTGCACCAGCTGCTGTTAACTTCAACATTTCCCCCAGTATCAAACCTAAGCCCTTCCTTTGTGCTATGTCTCCATCTCCCAACTTATCCCAGATGATGCAGGAGCAGGAATAACCTCCCACTTTCTTCTCTTCCCTTTGCCGGGAATGGGATGTAGCAACTGATGGAAAGCCTTTTCTTCCCCTCCTCTGGCCAAGGGTCAGGAAGGAGGGCCCATCCCGTTGGACCACGTAACCCCAGGAGAACCAGTGACGGCTACAGGCAGAGAACATGCCACCGTCGCACCCGGAGCTGCCTCCTCCAAGACTCAGTAGGATCATGAGGCACAACTTGTGACTTGTGCGGAGGAAATCCAGAGGCAAACTTGAGGGAAAAAAGGATTTACACCTGGATTCTCTCTCCTCTGAATCTCCCCTCTCCTGAACTAAACATTTATCTTCTTTCTATCTTTCCTCACAGGTCCTACCTATTCAACCCAGGATTGTGAAAAAAAGTTATAAGGGGCAATTATAACCAAAAAAATCTGATCTTGTACCCCACAGACAACATGCAGCTTTCAGAAGACATGTCAGAAATCAGATTAAGAATAACTGAAGTCAGGAGAGTTGTAGGGGAAACTCTTACAAAAAAGTATACTTCAAACTATTAAATGTGCAATGCAGCTGGGATCAAAATGCAATGAAAAGCCTCATCGCTCGTGTTTCCAAATCAGATCGACAGTTTCACATTTGCGTGTTTAAATAAGAAGTGAAAGAATGTACCCATGACATTTCTTTTTGCTGTGCTCGAAGTATAAAATGATCTTTTGAAAAGGCTACGTTTTACTAACCATTACGTGCAGCGAATATATAACTATATTTTAAAAAAAGGTAAACGAACAAAGAAAGTGCAAGTAGGGACAACATT
Organism: Stercorarius parasiticus; assembly: GCA_013396915.1. Classification (NCBI taxonomy): domain Eukaryota; kingdom Metazoa; phylum Chordata; class Aves; order Charadriiformes; family Stercorariidae; genus Stercorarius; species Stercorarius parasiticus. The sequence goes on from VWZL01005707.1 coordinate 852,018, forward strand.
CAACCACAGTAGAGGAGGTGCGCTATTTTTTCCTGACCTATATTGAATGCATCATTTACAATACTTGGGAAGAAGGAGTGAATGGAGATGACAAACAGCACAGTCAAGAGTGAACCATGGCCCCGTTAAGCCTTCATGTAAATCCAGGGAATTACATTTTTGAAGAAAAATCCTGCAATTCTGGCAAGAACGTGGCACTGCAACTGCAAAGAAAGCTGTTTATGCTGAAGTTAAATTACAACACTGGATTCAGGGTTGTAAACCAAAGCTGTTGTCAACCCACACTTCACAACTGATTGCTAATCGAGTTTCGTGTGGTATTGCCACATAGGAAGTCAGGTTTCTAGCGATGGTGATGATCCTCCTACTTACAACGCTTTCACTTCTTTAGTGATCAGTGCTTCCCGAAATGTGCATTTTTCAGTGAATGAAATTGCTCTTAAAAGATTTTAAAAACAAAGAAAAAAATTATTTTTTTATTATTTTAGCCGGATGCAGCCCTTCCATGCCTTGGTGTAGCAACAACGCTGTGCTGTGGGCTCAGGAGCAAGTGAGTCACCGGAATGGCCACGTTCCCTTCTCACAACCCTTCGTCAAAGCCCCTGCGCCTCACACAGCTATTAGAAGAAGCCAACACCAATTAAAAGAGCTGACTAAACAATGTAGTTAAGGTTTTATCTGCTTGGTTCAATTTGTTTGTTGAATTTTGAAAAGCGATGTCATTTTTCCACTACCCAATTTTAACCGTTTTCTTACAAGTGTTTTGTCAAAAAATGGTAACCTTCTGCTACAGCAAAACCCAAACACTCCCTCCAAATCAGGAGCAGAACAAAAATAGGAAATGGCAAAAAAACCCCAAACCCTGAAGGCATGAAAATGGGAAGTCCAATTGCCTCTAGGGGCAGGAGGAACCAGAGAAATGGACCTTGAGGCGCGCACAAAACCACGTCCACCCCCGCGGAGGAGGCTGCGCCGCTGCCGTGTCATTGTTGTTAGAACAATGAGAACAGTCGGTCTGTCACCAAAGGGACACGCTGTTAGGAGATTAAAAAGCAAATGTTCTTAAATTCGTACCGGCTTTGGCTCAGGTTGAATAATGGTGGCATCTGCGGCAATTCCATGTTACGCTGAGACCTGCGCTAAATTTATCTACTGCCAGATTCCCCTCTGGCTTCTTCTACTGGCTCTCTGCAATTGCAAAAAAAAAACCAAAAAAAAAACCAAAAAAAACCCCCAAAAAGCGAAGCTTGTTGTAGATGTTTTCTGTAAACATACTTCATGCTTTTCGCAGGTGATTCAAAAAACCTCTCTCATAGAGAACGATCGATTAATTCAAGTATTCAAGAGAAATGGATACAATTTGCTGTCCCAAGATGAACCATAATTGGATTTGAGGGAAATGTTTGCGGGTTTACTTTGTTTCTATTTGGGGAAAACGTGATTACAAGAAGATGATCCATTTATATATTCGTATTATATTACCCGTATCTCTGACATTTAATAAAATGGACATACATACTCAGAATAAACTTATAATGAAATGAAAAGCTATAAAAAGATTTTTAAAAAATTAACAATCATTCTGAATATGCCCAGGCCATTGCTGAGGTAGGTTACGGAGTGAAGGCAATACATGCCTTTTAGATCAGTGAGGTATTATTTGTAATCACTTGGAAGTGAGATATTTGCTGTGTTCCTCAAAAATGTTCTTAATTGTCTATAATGCAGAACACTGCCAAAATCATTGAGACTGTTAGGTATTGAGCAATAAGCATTAGGACAGCATCAGTTTCTTGCTACACTCAAGGAAAATCTGTTGCAAGTTGAACTTTTATTTCCGGCTCTATGATATTTCTTTGTGAGGCTGCCCCATGCAGATTCACCTGCTTACACCCAGATCTCCAGCACGACGCTGTGGCGTGTAGCCATGCCTCTGAGGTTCGTAAGTATCATAAGAAATCTTGAAAATACATTAAAATCTTAAAACTGTGCTCAAAGAACCACAGGGTGAGTAAAGTATTTGTGCAGAGCTTCGGAAAACACTATTTTGAGAACCAAATTTCAGTGCTCCCACAGCAATTCACTCCTGAGTAACTCCCTTGCGGCTTATACAGTAGCAAGGGACCAAACTTTATTCTAACATAGTTTTATTTTAAATTACTACAGTGCTCTTCAGATAGATCATATTTTTAGTGCTGCACATCCCGGTGCGGTATTTGAAATAGAAAGTTGCCTCAGAAAAAAAAAAAAAGAGAAGTTGCGAGACTGGTCATGAAACTTGGAGCGATACAAGACAAAGCCCAAGTCTATAGGTCACCGTTCGAGGGGGCAAGTGTCACCTCTGCGATGGACCTCTGGTCCTTTCTTATTCTAATAATCACATAAATGCGGCTTCTGAACATCTGTAATGCTTCCGACTTTGATTCTTTACAACAAACTGCTTAAAAAAAGAAAATGAACTCAATACCAAGACTGTGTGCAATCAGCCAGATAAACCACAAAATCTCCCTAAAAAATATGAAGGAAAAAAAAACAATTACGTAACACGGAATACTTCCTGCAATTAACTAATTTAACCAAGTGAAAGAACACGGTGTTTATGAATATAACCTTCCACAAATTATTGCTGGGAATTTAACCACTGTTGATATCATTGTTTACGAGATGAATAAAACCTCCCACAATTATTTCGCTCTGCGCAACACCAGGGCCATCTACAACTACTACGCAGAGGCAGTATGAAAGCCCTGCCAATTCCTGTCACCACAGCGAGAGTGCCACCATCTCTGCACTCCATCACAGGTCCCAGTTCTTGGGTTGACTGGCTTTCATGGAATTACCAACTTACTTTATCTAGTTTTCACAGGGTAATTTCTAGCATCTCCAAGACGCAAAGCACGAACACGTGAATTGAATCCAGGAAATCAGGAAAGTCCAACACGTACGTGTTGGCATTTCACAATAGATAAAAAACTTCTGGGGGAGGCATTGTGGTGGGTTTTTTTGAGGTTGAAGCATTGTTTTTTCAAACTTTGACGTTGGAAACAGTGCTCAAAATTTCCATGACATTTCATCTACACAGAGAGCTCTGGACACTTGCTAACACCTTTACACTCACACCTAAGAGAAAGAAAAAAAACCAAACACCAGAATGAAGATTAATCAAAGAACTATCAGCCCCATTCTCCAAGCTGGGGAAGTAAGATATGCCACAGGGATGTTATAATGAGCATTTTTTATACTGCTCTTGCAAAGCACAGAAATTACACCAGGCAGCTGAGAGAATGCACCCACTTCAAAACCACAACACAGTGTGACTACGACACTACTGCTACTTTTCTAACCCAGTCGATACATACAAATTATATTTTGTGCCATATGCTAAATGTATCAAGTATGCGGTCAGCTTCTAGGTTAAGTTATTACCGGCAAAGATGGGGATCTTCTCTTTATCGTTATGGAGGAAAGCCATCAGGTGTCCTACATGAGTACGGCACTGGAGCGTCTTGCTACTGAACACGTCCCTACTCCAGTCCCTCTGAACCAGCCCTTCTGAAGGCAAGTCTTTGAGGGTACGTTCACACGATCAAAGCAATCTCACATGGAGCTATCTACTGAGTTAGCTCAGAACACAAGCTGAAGCACTCCTGTCCATCTCACCACCACACTATGCCCAGGCGAGTTGGTCCTACCAAGAAAAGGAACGATTAAACCGATTGTGGAAACTGGGCCAGCACTGCCCGGTGCTCCTGTGCCACGAAAACCTAACAAGTCAATGGCAATGAACTCTTGTGTCTCCATCAAAGATCCACCTTGCACAAAACTAACATGCCATTGGAAAATCACAGAAAGTTGGGTTTTTATAATAGATGAGGCCTAACTGTTGCTATTTTGGCAAAAATAAAAAGATCATATTCAGCCTTAAATTCAGGAAGCCCCATCCCTGGAAGTTCTTAAGGCCAGGCTGGACGGGGCTCTGAGCAACCTGGTCTGGTGGGAGGTGTCCCTGCCCAGGGCAGGGGCTTGGAACTGGATGATCTTTAAGGTCCCTTCCAACCCAAACCGTTCTGTGATTCTATGATTCTATAAGTATAGGTAACCAGCATAACTAATAGCATACTTGTGGTGTGTTCACATCTGCTTTTGTCAGCTACTAAATTTGTAGCATAATCTTTATCTTCCCAGCAGCAAGCCATCTCATTTCTACAGCAGGACAATTACAGACCGATTGTGAGCCACCAACGTGGCCACAGTAGTGAAAAAGCTTCGGGATGCTTTAGGCAAGTTATTTTTAGTAAAGACAAAGTTAAACAATAAATATCATAATGTCTGGGAAAGGAGGAACTAGACAAAACTGCAATTCAACTGGCTTCCTAAGGAGGAAGGTGCCTACTGTGAGAAACCATCGTACATAAACAGACATTGTAAGCACCTGGAAGACAATCAGGAGGGCACGTCTAATGATCAACACACACATCCAAAAAAATCCCCAACCAAACCCAACCCCCTTTTGACACTGAGTAGCATTTCGTGACCGGGGAAGAAAAGCAGTATGTGTCAGACACTATTGACTTGATTCAGCCCTGGGACCCTGAAGCACATGACGTTTTCTTTTAAAAACAATCAGAGAAGCATAATCTAACGGAAAATGTCTAGAACGAATACAAAACTGGTTAGACAAGAGTAGCGAGAGAGCAGTTACCAACGGCTTGCTGACAAACTGGAAGGACATACTAAGCAGTGCTCCACAAGGACCTCTCCGGGACGTTTGACACTCAATAAGTGCAGTAGCGAGAGAGGTGACAGAGCAAAAAGCGTATGCCTGTTACATTTGCTGATAATACCAAGCAGAAAAGGGCCACAAGTGGAAGAGATTGGCTCATAAAAACCAGGATGCTGCCCATCGATTGCATGTGCTATATCCGTATGCGGCACCCATCAACTACACAAATACAGGATAAGAACTGCAAGGGGTCAAAAAACAAAAGCTGCTCTGGGATGCAGAAGCAAAACACTGAATTCATTCTCTTGCTTTATCAGGTTTATCAGCTGAAATAAATTTTCTTATTGCATCACACTTCAAGGTGGATTCATTTCAGGGAAACCAGAACAGAGCAATGAGAATTGTTCGTATGGGAAGTTTGAAATAACTGGGGTTGTTGAGACTAAGCAAGAGGGGAGAAGGGGAGAAGGAGACAAAGGAAGAAGCAGCTGGGAGGATGTGATAAGCGTTCCCAACTTAAGTCTGATACAAAGTGAAGGGAATGATCTGTTTCCTTCAATGTTTGTGGTGGACAGAAGAAAAAGTAATAGGCCAAAGTTGCATCCAGATATATTCAGATTAGACACTCCAAAAACCTCGTGATAAAAATGGATAAGAATAGGAATAGACTGTTTACGGATGTCATGGACTTTCTATTACTGGTGATTTTAAAGAAAAATTAGTCAGATATTTGACATGAATGAAGTAAGCAATGCTTTCTTAAGGTATAGGTAGAATTAAACAATCTCTCATGATTTCTTTGACTCCTTTTATTCTATATTAAGAGACAGGAAATTTTAGGTAACACTTAACTTACATCTTCTCAAATATCCAAAGCTTAAAACAACTACAGAAACAGAACCTTATTAAGGGGGGAAGGAAAAGTGGAGATCCTCCAGAGCTGTTCTAAAGGTTTCTTTCTCCTAATAGCAGAGCATTATCACTGCAGCGAATGAGGATCCAGAAGGGACGCTCACTCTGAGGGCACCGTTCCACCCAGGTCAGCCCTTGGTCCCTTCAGCTGAGAAAAGCCTCAAAGAAATACTAGATAAGAGCAATAAAATAAGATTTTAACTTTAAATTCACCTGATTCTTGCTATAATTTTCTTTCACTTGTAACGTTGAAGTCACAAATGTTACTGTTTGTCCTTCTAGAACAAAATTTGTGTTGTCCTCTTTTTTAAATTTCGATAGGAAGCTCTACGTACTTCATTATCCCTGAAAATAAGAAGTCAAATGAAAATGGTGTGGCACATAAAGCTTCATGTGCCTGCAATCCCAGCAGGTCTGGGAATAGAAGGTGTTGGATTATGGTTGTTATCCAAAAGTAAAGGTCAGTTTTGGACTTTAACTTCAACTATGAGAACATGAAGAAAAAGCACCTCTAAGTATTACCCAGTGTCCCTCCGTTACAAGTCACAAAAAGAGAAAGAACCAGGTAAATGGCCACAACATGACCATTATGTGACACAACACAGCTGAGGGACATCCACTGGAGGGCCAGAAAGCACATCTGCCACTACTTCTGCGTTTGACAAAAATGGGCAGCCAATTGCTTTTGCGCTTGTGCCAGGCGCTTTTGCCAAAGTCAACATTTCCTACGAAACAATGTCAACCATGACTGATAGACCACGAGCCCAGAGCATGAAGATGTGGGCCATGCCCGCACTCATCAGAGCACTTTCTCGCTTTCAGAGAAAGGCCACCCGTTCTCTCCTTTTGCTGCAAGTTTTCTTGTATTGTGTGCTTCAGGAGACATTTTACGTCCCAATCCTGCTTCTGAGATGTTCCCTTTATAAGGCCTTATTAAAAAAAAATAAATAAACAAATATTAGGTCTTTCCAGTGACATGTCCCTATAATTCCACCAGAAGTACCTGGTAGCAAACTAAAGAAAGAGTGTAATACGCAAAGGCACACTGGACCTGGACCTGCTGATACTACACATTTTAGCAGGAAAGGAAGAAAACCCGTGGACAAAGCATTTGCACCGCCAACTACTCCTTCAGCTCTGACAGCCTTCCAGTGGAAAAAGTTCAGTTTACAGTAATATCCAGGACATTTGGAGTGTTTTCTCCATCTATCTCTCCCCAGGCCAGAACTTGTCCTTTTTCTAACGGCACCTGATGCTGACTCACAGACTGCTCTGGATGCTGCGAAGCCACGAAAGCAGATTAGACAAGGCTGCTTAATTTCTAATTTGCAGTAATTAGGTGGAGACGAATCCAAGTTCTAGTGGGATGTTCTTGGCGCTTTTTTACCACTTTAATATACTCATCAGCGTTATGTAAACAATTCTACAAACTTCATCTAGCAGATGGCAATTCTTGGACCTACACCATTTCAAGTGTTTATAATAAAGTTATAACATGTAATTCATGCAGACGTCAACTGCGGAAAAAAAATTATTATGGTTTCAGAATTTTACTCGTAATCCAGCAAGAATCTACAGCAGTAGCTTTACATTAGCGCAACAACCACAGGTCAACAAAATTACACGTAAGTTGGGCAAGTTATTATTAAGTATGTGAACCCGGCCATGCGGACCGGCTGCACGGTCATTCAGCCTACCAACTACTTACTGCAGATTAACTTTGTTCATTATTTTCCACCGGCTACTCACATACAACGTTGTCTAACAACAGCAGTATTACACGTGTTTAACCCAAAAGATACTAACAGTTGAAGGTAAAAAAAAATACAAGTATTGGCAAAAGTGAAAGAAATTAAAGGTTTATGAAATTAGGTTATTGTATGAATGTGCAGATTTATGGTACATTTTAAATATATACTCACAGAAGACAGGTTTTTAAATAACTAAAAATAAACTGCTCTCCAGCAGGACTGAAGAAAGCCACGGCACTTGTGAAAAGAGATGATTAGAACCATGATCAACCAAGAGCTGACGTTTTCCAAAAAAAATGTGAAGAAGCCATGTTTTGAAATGATGTGTTTCAGCCTACAATACTGAGAATAAGGAGAGGATTCATGGCAAGGATTAGGATGCTACAAATCATATGGAACATATGAATAGGAGTCTGTTTCCATGTATCAATAGGGGTTTAATTTCTGAATGAGAAGCTTAAGCAAGGGCACATTCTTTTGTAAAACATCCCACGGGTTTCCTAGAATACGCAGACTCGGTAACATCCTCAGTTCTAACTTTACTCAATAGGTTCTTATAAATCTGCTATCAATATTTTATTTAGTGCTTAAAACGGTAAAAGACTGTAACTGATTTTTGAGGAGGTTAATAAAAAGAGAAATAAAGTTCATGAAAGGTAGAAAATGAAATTTTTTAAAGAAATACTTATCGAGAACGGGTTGTAACTTCCCAAAGTTTGCCTCTCTGGCTGCTATCTGAAACCAAGATTTCCCAGGGGAAAAAAAATAAAATCCTCAAACAGCTGGAACCCATCCTAGAGATACAAAATCAATCACTTGCGAGGGAATTCCACACTCCAAAGCCCTAATCAGTACTCTATACAGGCAACAAAACAAACACAACCCAGAAGGAACATTAACATCCCTGGTAACTGGTGTCTACTAATTGCGGAGCATCAGGACAGCCTCAATAGGGAAGCAGAGAGTGAACAGGGTCGTCTGATAAATCGACTACCCTCAAACACTCCACGCAGTATTCTTGACCCTGGAGGTCACAACCTTTTGCTCCCAAGTCACTCATGCGAAGGGGGATAACGAGGTTTAGCCCATTCTATTAAATCCTTGTAATTACTTGTTACAGTTTAAAGTCATCTAGCATTATATACACAGTAATTTGGTGAATCACGCATGCCCTTTGCAAATGAAAATACAATAGACAAAATGGATGTAATTTAAAAACCTTTAGGATAGCCCAAAACTTGTTAAGTTTCATTACTTTTCTATTTAGCTATAAGAATTCTCTGCAGTAGACAAATTAGATGGAATACTCACCAATTATGCCTAAACCAAACAAATGTGAATTATTTCACAATAGAAGGACATAAAAAAAATTATCTAAAACATAAATCTACAACAAAGATGGAAAAAACACATACTGACCATGTATGAAAAACAGGGCACCATCAGAGAGCAGCAAAGTCATAAATAAGTCTTTGGATAGTTAGTTTTCAGTCTCAAATTTCACATCACTAACAGTTTGCTGTCAAATATAATATTTCTTTTATGGTGTAATTTGGCTGAAATCTGCCAAATGCACTGTATAAAAATCATTACTTCACCTTATGAATCACTTTTCATCAACATACTTTTAAATACAGCTGTGAAACTTTTGTTCTAGAGAAAAACAACAATTTTACACTGTTGATTTATCTGTGATGGAGCAAAGGGTGGAGACTGGGGATTTGGGATGTTTTCCTTTTTGTATTCATTTACTTGTGCAGTATTTTAAGAATTGCTATTTCTTTTATAAATACATTTCAAAATACATAAAAATACGTGCATTTTTATCTTGCAAAACAACATTATATGGCCATCAGTGATGAATGTGTTTCATGATGTGCTTGGAAAAAAATGACCTGTGGAATGCAGCCAAGTGAGTTCTGGGGGAAAAGTCCCACCTCCAGTCTGGAATATCAGAGTTCTGGACTTCATTAGGGAGTACGTTTTAGCTGTATTTCTAATCCCACTACTAATGGTGAGGTCTAAACCCCCTAGAGACGTGTCCTCTTCAAGGGCCACGTCTTGCAGCCCAGCAGAAGTATCTAAACTGAGTTTGAAAGGACAAAATAACCAATGTCTGTCTTACTCATGCCAAATCCTACTACAGTATTTCATTAATTCTTTCCTCATTTTAAGATTCATGCTCCATCCCTATGGGCCAGAAGGAAATATGTGCAAGCAAGTTGAGCATATAAGGAATGGAGGAAAGTTCATTACAAGTAATTTGCACCATGAATAGCTTCAGTGCTTTCTGAGCTGTTTCAGAAAAGGTTCCCATAGGGGTTTTTTTCATGTTTATAATGTGGACACAATTACACTATTTAAAAGATCTTCTCTGGAAGGCAGTCCTCCAAAATGTTGCCTATTCCTATTCTCAGTGCAAATATGCCTAAGTTAAGAGGCTCCTTGACACAGGCGAGCAATGCTGATGTCTAGGAACACGGTAGGAACAACCTTGGAACTCAGGAAACCCCGTAGGTACGACCTTCACAAAGCAGCACATGCCTTGAAGCTTCGGAATATTTGTGTGGTCAAGCCACAGAGGCTCCACAGAGCCCTCCTCTGCAACTGGATTCCATCATACACATTTTAGCTCTCTCTTGACCAAACCGTATGTCTTCTTGTATCTCGAATATGCCCCAGACCTTCCTATGCCTTGCAAATGGCTAACACAGATTGCAGAATGCCTCTCCTCCCGTGGAAGCCACATCAAGACGCAAGAAGCTCTGTAGTGTTGGTGTCAAATCAGAAGCCTGAGTAACCCTGCACCTCTGCGTTAAACCTACTGGCTTCCAGGACGGGCTTCCATGTGTTAAGAAACCAAGGAGAAGCGCGCGTCTGCACTCTGGAGTTGCTGGTGCTTTGTGTAATTGAGCGGCAGGGACAGAGGGTGGAGAAAAGACATCTTTTATCTTCTCCTCTAAGATTTATGCTGCGCTCCTGGAGGATTCAGACTCCTTTACTGGACTTTAACATTGCCCAGCCTGGTTTTTGAGGTTTGTACACAAGGTTTTTCTGTTGCCCCACCGATAAGGAATTTGCATGGTTGCAAACAGTAACTTAACCTTAAAACTGGTACTGAAACGACATTCCAAATTAATTCAAATTAAGAAATAGCAATATTCATCAAGGTTTTGCTCTGATATTTCACAGGATGCCCAAAGTTTTAATAACAGACATTTCCATGCAAACTACCGCTATTTGTTCGGCCAGTCATCAAAATCCGAACTAAACTTTTTGTGAGTTCAATAAATGATACCTCCCACCGCTAAGCGTAGCCACAGAAATTTTTTCTTACATTTAAATACAACTGAATTATATTCTTTTAAAGAAGATCACACTTCATCACAGCAGATGGCAAACAGGACTGCTCCCCGTTTTCCCTCCCCTAGGTCAACACATGGAAGACCGTATTATTCTGCTTCTGCAAACTCCTTTTAGAGCCCCCTGATTAGAGGAAGGGCTTAAGAGATAGAGAGGACCTTGGGGGCGCTTTCAGCATTGGGCTGAATTTCAGTCAGAGAAAGAATTTTTTTATTCATCGATGAAATACAAAAATAGTATAGCATTTTTTGTATGCTTTAAATTGAGTTGAATTATTTTCATGAGAGGGTGGGTCAACTTTTGAATCTATCTGGCATCCTGAGTCAGCTGTATGTTTTCATGTCCTGTACAACTCAGATTTTGAGTATCTGCATATAGATAGCATTTTATTGCTATTTACCTAACTTGCCAGCATATGATAGCGCATCATGGTTAACTTCTCCTCTCCCTTCAAGTGTTTTTGTTTTATTATAAAGGATTTTTTCTTCTTTTTCTGTTAATAGTTTAAAAAAAAAAAAAAAAGCAAGCGAGCTATATTGAGAAGGGTGCACATAAACAGTTATGCCTTTTTAGAGACAGGAAAAAACCCAAGACTTTTAAATACCATTTATTGTTGACCATGTAAGTTTTAACGCATTCTGATCATCCACACTCAACTTCTCTAGCTATGGGCAGAATCACCNCTCATCCTATCTCTACACTCCCTGCTCCAGAGTCCCTCCCCAGCTTTCCTGGAGCCCCTTGAGGGACTGGAAGGTCTCCCCGGAGCCTTCTCTTCTCCAGGCTGAACCCCCCCAGCTCTCTCAGCCTGTCCTCACAGCAGAGGGGCTCCAGCCCTCCCAGCATCATAAACAGAGCAGCAAAGTTGTTTAAGAACTGTTAGGTTAAATAATTTTTGGTTTTTTTCATTAATAGTTAAACCGACAAGTTCTTCCAGGAGCAAAGAAATGCACCGATCCTAATTTCCTAGCAATTTGCACAGCAAGCATATTCCATGGGTGTAACACCCTCCTGCGCTCTCTGGGGTCTCCAAAGGACGGGGTTCACCCAGCAGCCTGCAGTCATCAGGGTATCTGTCTTGTCTGCTTAGTTTCATAAAAAAGCAGAATTTTCTGCATCTTTGGGACCTTCATGCTTTTGCAAATGTGACCAAAACTGGCTCTCGGGTTCAAAGGTTCCTAGGACTGGCAGAAACACGAGACAGCGCTGTTGGAAACATCCCTCCTCCTTCGGAAACCCGGCAAAACACGGCCGCGGGGTCAGGACTTCGCTTGACAAATATACATGGGGTTTTGCAGTTATCTCCCCCAACAGAAATGACGCCTGTTAAAAGGCTAATGTGAAAAAGATACACTTAAGAAAAACAAACTCTCCCTGCATCTTATCTTTTTCGCATCTCGTCATCTGTTTTTGTGGGAAGTTTCTATTAACATATGTTCACAATATGATTTTCAGAAGTTGCATATTAAATTCAATCCATTATATTTTGCAATGGAGACTCTCATAAATCATTTTTTTACCCTCTTTTTTCCTCAGACTGCCTCACTCCGTAGGCACAAAGCAGCTTAATTTTAAATCCACAGTGAAGTTGAAAATCACGCTATTTCTTGCTTAAAAACCTCATTAAATGAGAGGTTTTAAAACTTACATGAGATATTTTTCTAAACAGATACACCACAGCTACAGTGATCTGTCACAACAAGGTGTCTCCTCTTTTGCAAACCATTCAAGGAGGCACTACAAAATGATACAAAGCAATATAAAACTTCAACGCTTTGTTCGCCACGAATTTCCTAAATCAATGCTTTAATGAGTACGATAATTTGAGCTGTAAGTACCTCACCAAAAAACCCACGCTCCGTAACACAGCTATGCACAACACTCGGGATGGGCATATAAACTCCATTATAAACTAAATATAATCTACATTCTAAATTACTCTATAGGCCTTACCCTTCTCAGTTACCAGTATTAGTTTTAAAATTAAAACATACCAGCTTGCACATCAATGTCTGTAAGTATAAATTCATACATATCCGTATGTGGACAGAATTAGTCACTTCACTGGCAAAAATTCACTTATTTCTCCGAGATGGGTCCCAATGACGTTTCAGAAACTATGACAGAACGGAAGATCTGCTGTTTGATGCTGTTTCTTGTTTGGAAACACATTTTCTCAAGGTTAGATGAGCTGAGAAAGAAGAGCCCACCAGTTCCTGCAGCGTTAACCACGCCGTGGCAACACGAAGGCCAACATTATAAAGGACATCTTCCATTTGCAGATATGAAACGCGAGTGTAGATGAAACAGTACAGCATTAAGATTTGGGATATCCACGCTTTCCTCATCTTTCAGTGAGGTTCTCAATATCCTGTTGACGTTTTCTGAAATGGAGAACACATGGTGGTCCATTCTACCATCTGACACGGCACGCCACGAAGATGTAGAGTTTTACTGAACTCTGCCAGTTCCTTCACAAATCACAATCATCCACGATACGTACATATATATACAGACACGAGTATTTTCTTCTCTTGTCCTCTAGTAGAGGTACCAACCCTCAGGGGTAAAACTTCTGTTAGGTGCCATGCCCAGACTGGGGCAACACAGAGACGTGGCTGGAAAGAGACCGTACTGCAGGATCACGACCATTTTTCTTCTTGAGTGATTAAATGTAATTATCCCAGGAGTAAGTAAATCTAATTCTCATCAAGCAACACTACATCTCTCATAGGCAAGTCCTCTGCCGTGACGTTATTTCAGAAACTCATCAGGCCTACTCGCTGTGAAGCCTTTCACCAAGGAAGATACAAAAAGAAAGGGAAATCAAAAGGCAGATCTTCCCTTTCTATGCGTGCGGCGTTCAGCTGGGCTCAGGCGGGCAGTTCAAGGCTTGGTTGAATCTATTTAGATTTAAGAGACGTAAAACACGACTTCAGATCTGGGTGGTCTGTGCGATGTGCAGGAATATACGAACTGGCTCATCTTCAAAATTATATTTTTCTGATTTCTGTTCCTCAACTAATAAATTATATCCACTTTTGCAATAAAATCACAAGGTAGTGTCTGGTAATGCTCTTCCTCTATACACACTGCTGGGTATGTCACCGATATCCACGTGTCTCCTCAATTCCAAACAGTGGGATCACTTTATTGAAACTATCACGGCAACTGGAAGCGCACATTAAGAAGTTGGAGGGCGCTGTTTTTATACAACTTTATAAAAAGATTGAAAACCTATCTTTAATCAAGCCCTAAGAAAATAAAAAAAATAATCAGTCTCCATCTGTAAAATTAGCTGCATGCGAGGTGTAGGTCACATTTTTTAGGCAGAACTCTGCTGAGGGCAGAAGAAATCTGCCAAGGCAGAAAAGAGCTGTAAAACTGAGTGCTGCCATAAATTGCTGAAGAAATCAATGTATCAAGCTACTACCTTCCGTAAGACTTTTTCTGTGACAAAATCAGATTTTCAATAAAGCAAACATCCGTATAGTGCATCTCCACAGCACCTCAAGCTTAGTCAACAGTTCATAAATTCTTAACTGTCACACAAAATTGAATCCAATCTTGGCAAGTCATACAACACCTCTGATTATGTGTCTCATAAATGTATTGATTAGTTTGAATTTTTATTTTATATTTCCTAGTTCCCAATTATATCTGATTTTTACACAGGAAACAATTGTTAAGTACTAGTAAGTATTAACAGAATATTTTATTTTCCTGTATTACTGATGTGAAAATGAGGTATTTCAATAGTAAATGTGCTAAATACAGTATTTAATTTTCTGAGACCAAAATCCACAGTACGTCAGCTTTAACTTTGTAGTAAGCATCCATATTGATCCATTCAAACACCATGTCACCAGACACACACTGGCCAAACATTATATCTAAAGAAACACTGTCACGGTCACTTGGTTAGAAAAAAATAAAGAAAATTGGTGGAGGAATGGGCAGAGGATTAATGAAAAACCTGATTTCTTCTGCAAATCTGTCATTGACAAATATATGTATTACTTGTGCTGCACCTTTCCACTATCAAACAGTCATTAACAGGCTCTCACACCCAAAAGTTTTCCAGCAGCTTTGAAATCCAAACAACTTGCTAATATGCCTGGTCTCTACCAACATACACCCAGCGGTAGTACCACCAGACATCCACCAAAACACGTCATTGCCAGAGCCCACAGCAGGAAACGGGCTGTCACAGCCGGACTCCAGTTGAGCCTAACAGATGACTCTCTCCGGCCGCCATGACCTAAACTCAGATCATCGCCACCCGACAACACTCATTTCTTCAATACTGAAGAATTTCCCACCCCTGAAGCAGCCAGGGTAGCCCAGCAGACCCCCAGCAGGAAGACTTCCACACGGCTTCCTCTGTATTTCCTCAACCTACAAAAGCCAGGCTTTCAAGTATGTCATTAATCTTTTCTTCTAATTGCTTCCAAGAGGGAAAGGGAAATTCCTTCTCTTCCACCCCCCAATACAGGATTCACAACCCACGCACCATGGACTACTCAGCAACCTGCTCCCCATCACATTTTAATAGGCGCTACATCAAACTGCAGATCCCTTAAAGTTTTCAAGAGGAGAGGATCACTCATGCGTCTCTTTCTAAATTCATGACCATACATCCAACCATACGTAGACTCGTTTACGTATTATGGGGCCTCAATGCAGGCAGACTTGGCTACACAGGTGAAAGACTGCTCCTATTTCTTGTAGCCACAGCAGATCTACGGGGCTTGGTTGGCACCTTCACAAGACACACTGCACCCTGCAAGCAAGTTCTCGGCCATTCTGAGGTCACTAATTAAGCATCTTCCTCCACGGAAAGTAGCAACTGTTTGAAATTAGCAGAACTGAAATACATAAGGACCTTATTTAACAAAAAAATGTGTGGGGTTTTTTTTTTTTAAATTATAGTCTACAGGGTAGTTTGACACAAGTTCTCCCCTTTCCCCCAACTATACAATCTACCGTTTTTCCATCTTATGTCAGATTCCTGCTCTTCCAGGACTTTGCACGGGTATGAGAACGAGGAGCTACCTTCTCTGCCCCTGGGGAGGGAGGGACGGGTACAGAAGACCTGCGGTCAGGCCTGGCTCTAATGGGCACTCCTGGCTACACAATCCCATTTTGCAAGCACGGAGCAAGTGCCCACAAGCAGTGGCCTCCCTGTGCCAAGCACAACCCAGAAGACCACCGCTCTGTTATGGATCCTTCTGGAGTACCTTCAAGGACTGAGACTGTTTAAGTCAACGAAGGAACAAGGCCTCCTGTGGGGGAGGAAGATGGAGGTGGGGGGAGGTCAGTCACCCATGATTTGTACTCCGCTGCCAGGTCTCCAGCTGGGTTAAGCATTGCGTGACAGACTCGAAATCCCGATCAAGTCCTTGATTTAGTTTTTGGCATGCTTCACCAGCACTTCTCAGCAGGACTAGATGAATCATTGATCTGTTCCAGTACAATAATTTCTATGTATGTTCATAACCTTGGAAGAGTCTATATAAAATTTGAACACGCATTTCGTTTGCCCAGTGCTCAGTTGGATGAATTTCAGTCTTTAAATGCTGAATTTTATTCAAAGTTGTGCTCTTGCCCTGGTGCTGCGTGTTTTTCTTTGCATGTTTAAAACAAAAAATGTATTTTGAAAAAAATAATAAATCATCTCCTAGGTGTTAACTTACGTCCTCAAGTTTTTGGGAGATAAATAGTTTATAAATTAACCGTATCAGACAGTGTTACTCTTAAAAATCCTTTACCTCCAAAAAGTTTGATATAATTGCTGAATAAAATAAACATATCACGAGACAGCCAGCCCTTGAGCATTTCTTCTGAACTCCGCCTCAACCAAGCTCACGCGGGTCAGACACAAACAGAAAGAGAACTCGTACACAAATGGCAGTAACTGCAGCTGCCAACATTTGGAGAGCCCGAATAACTCCCTACCACCGCACAGCCAGGAGCTCACTGACATCAGTGTTTAAAACAAAGGAAAAAAAATTCTAAAAATTAAAATGAGGTAAAGAAATTTCCTGTTATTCTGCACAAGAAAAAACACCCATCCCATGTCACAGAATCACAGAATGGTTTGGGTTGGAAGGGACCTTAAAGACCATCCAGTTCCAACCCCCTGCCCTGGGCAGGGACACCTCCCACCAGCCCAGGCTGCTCCAAGCCCCGTCCAGCCTGGCCTTGAACCCCTCCAGGGATGGGGCAGCCACAGCTTCCCTGGGCAACCTGGGCTAGGGGCTCACCACCCTCACAGGAAAGAACTTCTTCCTGATATCTAAATGTCCTTCACATATTGCAAAGACCGTCAGCATTTGCAGGCTCAGGACTAACGGAGTATCTCCTTAATGAGCTTTAGAGGCAGTTTTCCGAAGCTGTAACTTGCAAAGCCTTCGGAGCCCCAGGAGCCCCAGGCTCAGAGGGTCCCTGACCTGGCCTCAGCAGGCGGGCGCTGCACGGCTGAGCGTGGGAGAAGCTCTGCTTCCCACCTGCCACCTCGCCGGCTCCGGAAAGACCGCCTTTACAGCCCTGCCTTCCCTTTGCTTTTCCTCAAATGAAATTTCAGGCTCAGTTTGATCCTTCCAGCTCCATTTCACATCTAACACACCACCTCGAGCAATTCTGGCCATTAGCATGAAAGAGGAGATGATTATCTGGTTACAGAAAATATTTTACACAGTGCAAATGCGGCTTTTTCCTGTATATATCTGAGAATGCCTGAGCTTCTATAGGGTGCCACTTAAGAAATATTCATTATACAATTACGTAAAGGAAGTGATGAATGTTTTGCATTAACTGAGTCTCGCTCAAGCTGGGGGCACCAACACATTCACCATCTACCCTCAGCTACTTGACAGTGAACGCCAAGCAATTTCTGTGTGTTTATTAGATATACATGTCAGAAAACATGTGAGACTGTATTAGATTAAAAGCCCTATTCCCAAGTATTACTTCTAATATAGCAGGTAAAATAATTCAGGTAATATTCCACTTAAAATAGTTCTTAGAAACAATTAATCTAAAAAAGCGCATATCTATTATTCCAACGGATTATAGCAAAGAATACTTTAACTGAAAAGAAAATTAAAATAGTCCTTATTTTTCCTCCCTCACCTTTTTTTTATTGTTAGCATAATCAAGATCAGAACTATAAAGTTCTTAAAAAGTCAGGAAATATCACTGTAGAACTACAACACCTGGTATTCAAAAAGAAAAAAGGAATTTACTAGTAAGTCTTAAAAACCCCTAAATGAACCCTAAGTGGCAATGCCTTCTGAAGTACCAACGATGCAATTTATTAAACTTTCTTTTCTTTCATCTGTCTTTATCTTTTAAGCTGCAATCCTTATACAGTGTGAAGCAAATAAAAAACACGGAAATTGCTATTTAAAAAAGGGCACTGGAGTGTAGATTTTCCAAAACCAGTCCTGGACAACTCTTCGGTGAAGAGGAGGTTTCTGGGAAACTTCTGTCGCTGTAAAAATGCAGACGAGCTCTATCTATCTTTTACCTGCCGAGACAAGCAGCAGAACGACGTATCTGCACTAAATTAGATCTGACACGAGATGAAAAAGGCAAATCACAGGAGAAGGGATGCCGAGCAGAACAGGGAAGGCGTTGGGTTCCTGAGATGAATGCCAAGTACGCCAGGTAATCTTTTCCAGTTAAGTGAAAAAAAAAATAGGTATTGTCAAGCAGATGGCTACCAAAAGAGTCAACTCTCCAAAAGCTCACTCTGCACAGGGGCAGACTAAGAGAGACGTCCGAATACCGCGCTGAGGTTTACTAGCAGTCTAATGGTACGTGGTACGACAGGTATGACGCGCACAAGTGAAAAAGTATTATTATTTTTTTCTTAATTTCCTGCTTTTGCCAATAGAATAAAACGTCTAGCAGACCATCTCACCTGTGGAAAGGAAACCTGCAGGTCTGATCTAGTGGGAAGGTTAGGATCATTTGGGCAGAACCGAGGTTTAAACTTTTCCAGTTTCCTGACACGAAAAGTCCCTCTAAATAGATGACTTCTTTAGGAGTAACGTACAAAAGAGAGCAGAAAAGACTGGAAAAAACACAACCTCAAACTTATGTATTTGCAAATCTTACATTGATGTTATGACAGTTTAAAGCACCATATCTTTTCTAATGTGGAATATTAAGTTATTTCCAGTAACAGGAGGTTTCTGTGTGTATACACACACACACACACAGGTATCTAGATACAAACTATTTTTGCTCAAACTCAAAGAATAGTTTGAGCTAAAGTTGTTCTTCAGGAGGAGAAAAGAGGAGCCCCAATTAGAGGGCAAATAATAGAAATGCACATTTTTAATATAATTAAGGGGAAGATGGACAACCAAATTGTTCCTGGAACTCAAAGCACACCGTCATAGCTTTAGTTGTTTTCCAAAATCTTGTTTACTTAATGTTAAACTAATACAGCAGTATAAATCCTTAAAATGCAGTTGCAGATCCAGTGACAGATGAATTTTTCAAAATGGGAGTCAAAAGGGATCTCGAAGATCAGATGTTTTCACCTTCAAGTTTATTACTTAATGAGACTGCAATTAAGAATACTCAAAAGAAAATTAATTTTATATTCCTTTTTTTTTCCTTCCTGAGAAATGCTGCATTTTTCTGTAATGCCTTCCGCTGAAACCCAGATAACTGCTTTTCAACGGGTGCACGCGTGTGCAAATGCGCGTCTCAGTCACAGTGCTACCTGTGACTCCCAGAACCAGGTGGCACGTTCAGCATAGTTTTATTGATCGCTGCCGTGCTGTTTGATTGCAAGCGCACTTTAAGAAGAGGGAAATGCATGGGTTTACGCATAGCGTATGATTTTAATGTGATTTTTAAAATCAGTATTTTGTATTTTTGAACTACTACTAGCTGTCTATGAATCAAACGTGTCTGAAATAAGGACGTGCGAGAGACTGAAAGCGCAGCAAAAAAATCACCATCGCAGCATCACCTCAGCAAGCCACAGTAATAACCCCTGGGTAACTCACTACATGCTCCCCAAGGACAACCGAGAGCACGTACAGGGAGTACACCCACTGTAAATGATCGCATCCTCAACTTCAGCTGAACAAACATGTAACGTAAGCAAAAGTTTCTTATACACCCAAGGAGAAAAGCATGGATATCGGGTGAGAAACCCGAATCGTTCGGTCCTGGCACTTTCCAAGTCTTCAGTTATTAAAACAAACTCAAGCACTTAGTAACACACTGAAAACAAGTTTGATAATGGTCTAGAGAAGTCAATGGATTTCCAGTAGGATGTTAGCCTATATTATTTTAATAGAAATATTATTACTCATGAGACTGGTGCTGCCTGGGGGGGTTGTGCTGGTTTAACTGGAGCTGACGCTGCCTTGTCACCAGCTGACAGCACACACACCGCAGTGACAACGGTACACTCTTACCAGCAGCCACAAATAGCGCTCCAAGCGTCTTGAAAAGATGTGAAAGTTTAGCTTTCAACATAAGGCTTACCCTTTGTTTGCACCCGTGAGAAGAGGCGTATCAGCACGAAATTATCAGTGACCCGCCAGTCTGTGTTACAGAGGGACAACGGGGAGGAGTTAAACTCCGATTTCGTTAAGCCAGCTTTGGAAGGTGACGAATGCAGGAAACCAAACCACTGATTCCTTTTAGCTGGGTCTAAAATTTAACTTTTCAAAAGGACAGGGGCTAATCCAATCAGTTTTTTGCCTTGTTTTATCAACTGTTTCTTCCAAAATTAAAAGAATAAACTTGAAACAGAATCCCAGAAAGCAGCTTTCCCATTTATTTCTACATTCTGGTTTCAAGCATTTTATTCATTTAGTTTTTCCTCAAGTACTACAGGCAGTTAGCTATTTACTTAGTTCTTCACGGAGCAACAGAGAGAGAAATTTCCTAACCCAGGAAATGAATAATTGGAAAAAACCCTTTAAGCTACTTGGTATTTCCATCGTACAAGTGATGAGATTTCAAGACAGAAGATTTCAAACCACCTTCTACAGCAGCTGGTAAATACAGGTTTGGGCCACAATCGTATGTTCTTTTCTTTCTTTCTACAAGAGACCTTGCGCTCCTAGAATAAACGCCTACAAGCATGTACTAGAGACCCAGTATACGATGACCACCATGCGTGTTTTCGTCGCATTAAATCAGAAAGGTGTTCCAGATATTCCTTAGCACGTCATCTCCCTCTTAGAACCGATCTTTGTTGCTTCAGCGACATGTTATTTATTTCGCTAGCAGTCCTTCCTCATAAATTCTACCGCTAAATCCAATTTACTGTTCTCTGGCACCTAGGTGACACGCACAAAATGTAACATTTCTAATGGATTCTCTTTAAGGAGTGATGGTTCGCTCCTTATTCAGGAACAGTTCCTGCGAGCAACAGAAATTTGATTATTTTAAAAAATCTAATACAAATACTGAAAGGTATATGTTAGTTTGACGCCACCCATTTCGCCTCCACTTACAAACGCTCGCCCACTCGAGCAGTCCTCCCGAGCTCAGAACCAACATGCAGCCTCAGAGAGAGTCATAATTACACTTCCGCTTACATCACAAGTTATACAGAATAATCACATAAAATTACAGAAGATGGGAACAGAAGAAATTTCATATAGTCCGTTCTCCATCAAACACAAGGACCGCAGCTCTGCCATTCGCATCCAACCTGGTCTTCCGTGACGGACGCTGCAATGACGGAATTTCCCTCTCTGTGAACAAACTATCCCACTGCTTAGCAAGCCTTAATATAAGAAAGTTTCTCCAATATATTTATTTCCAACCCGCATCTACCTTGCTTCAATTTTAATCTATTATTTCTTTTACTTTTCACCCAAGAGAGAATTCAGTATTCTTTTCCTCATTAGAGGCGTATTGCATACATGAGAAGACTACTATCAGTCCAGTCTTTTTCTAGACTCAACAAAACATTTCAAGTAATTTCAAGTTCCTCAAGGATTATGGTCTATAAATGTCTGATCGTTCTCATTCTGCTCCGGGCTCTGCACAATCTGTCCATGTATAGGTTGAATTTTATTACTCCAGCTGACGTTATCGACACTAAGGAGAGGCCAACGGTAACTTCACGTGCTTGCATGCTGTATTCTGATTTATATACCTAATTACAATTGCTTTTTTCCACATTCCGACAATTTGACTCATGTTCAGGTTGTAATCTATCTCCTAAGCCCTGCTATGAAGAGCTGTGACCTAGGAAGTGGTTCCAAATTCTCCAACTGTACAGTTCATTCTTTCTTCCGAAGTGCAGAACCTTCCATCAAATCCATCCTATATTTTGGGAATATTTCTCCAATTTACCAAGCTGTTTTGAATGACGGCATTAAATCTGTGGATAAAACCGGACATCTTGGAAGACTGGCTGGGTGTCATTGCTCAACTTTATTAATGACAAGGATGATGCCTTAGAGATATTAAATATGTGGATGGAACCAATTATCCCTGGACGACACTTCCACTCTGACAGTAAACTCAGTACTTGGGTTTTTCAGCCAGTTTTAAGTGAGAGGGTTTTTTCTCCAGCATACCCTGAGGTCTCGCTTATGAGAACGTCACATGAGAGTCTGCCTAAAGACTTACTGGCGATACATGATATCCTCTATTACTTCTGAATCAATGAAGCCTCTTATCTTCACAGAGGGAAGCCAGATTGACTTGACACAATTCATTCTTGACCAGTAACTGTGCATGCTGCTACTCAACTCCTTGTTTCTTCTAAGTGTCTTCAAAGAGTGTATTTGAGGAATTATCTCAGAATTTTTTGGCATCTGCATGATCCCGGGCTAAACACTACTTTAATGTTTCATTGAAAAAAAATGAATATGCTTTCATTCAAATTTATACAGGAAAAAAAATAATCACTCACAGTATCCTAACACAGCAGAAAACTACTATTTAAAACACCTAAGATATTCTTCCAACTTTAAAAACCATAAATTTTAACCTAAAATGCATTATTTCTTACTTTTTAGAGCAAAATCTGAGCTATGAATATGACTGTTTTAACTTAATGTTTCTTCAGGTTTTTCCGCACTTACTATTTACTTACACAATTCTCTTATTCACACCATAAGTCAAATTCAAGTTTCTTAAAAATCCAATTTGCATTGAATTTTTGAACCACAGTTTCACCTGATGATTAGAGCCATGGTTTGGCACCAATGTCAGCAAGCGCGGAGTCAGATTCTGAATTACAGTTTGCTGTGAATCGCATCTGGGTAGTTTGGAGCAAGGATTATTTAGGCTAAAAATACAAGGCTAGAAACCTTTCCTCACTATGGTTTCTAGTCCAGATATCAAACATACGAAAGAGGATAAAGAATGTCTCATTCTTCATATTTGAAACGGCCCATAAAGTCTCAGTTTCACAGAAGAAGCTGGTTTTTCACAGCAGTTTCTTTTTCTGTGAAATTGAGACTTTATGAACTGAAGCATGTCTGTGAAAATCATCTATGACATAATTTATACTCTTCTAACCAAAAAATGTATAAGCAGAAGGTAGGATGAAGAAGAATGATGTAATTCAATGTTTATAAAGTAGCAGACATTTGACAGGCTTCGAATTATGTCCAGGATACACTGATTGATACCGTTGTCCGTTAGAGTGTTTTCCCTGACATTTTATCTTAGGGCCAAAAGCCAAAAGAAAGACCACAAGCATCTAACCACAAAGTAGTTCTTATTTTCCTATTCTAGTCAGCAATTAGCTCACAGGAACAGAATTCCAAGTATTTCCAATGCCTGTAGTTAAAAATATGCTTGTTTCTAAAATAAAATATAAATGTCATATGTTAAAAGCCGTATTTGGGACCGCACTCTATAGACTACAAATATATATTCAAGTTGTGCAGTAGTTACATGTCAAATACTTAATTGTGTGCAACCCTTACACAAACAGAAAGGCTATTTATTTTAAAAATACATACCAAACCCATGAAGATTCTCATGTAATGTAATTGCCTTCTGCTTTTCATGAAATGGAGGTTTTCTGCCCTGACTGCTATCAAATCAGAAACATGCAATGGGTGCGAGTTACCGGTTTAGGACATGCATTTCATGACCACAACGGTGTCTGCAAGAACGACCGCTCGGTTTCTGCTTCTACAAAGGATCGTAGCAACCAAGTAAACACAGGTAACATTCACGTGACAAGCAGCAATTTCCGAAATCTAATCCATGCTCCAAAAATCATGATTTATTTCTTGGTGTGACTCTCCTTCCCTAAATGCATGTTGTAAATAAACAGATTGTTCTCAAAAGTTTCGTAACTGCTGCTCAAAGGGATCTCTTCTTTCTTTCTCTAACGTCAGGAGGATTTTGTTTTTCTAAATTAAATAAGCAACGACACAGATTATACCCCTCAGCTCAGCAAAACTAGATAACTATTTTTAACAGAGCAGCAGCAAAGCCAGGAAGGACTGACAGGAAACAGTTGGGGAAAAGAAAGTAAGCCAAGGAGCTGGGAGAGTAAAGACGACAAGAGAAATAAGAGTACAAAAGCATTAAATCAACTTCACCTTCACCATATTACAAAAGTACGTCTCTCAAATCCTAATTGACATGTGAAGTTCCCCAGGAAAACATGGCATAAGGTGCTGACAAAAAGTAAAAAATAAATTTTCGCAGTTGCACAATCTGTTTGTTGTTCAGCTCTTTTTCTTTCCCCATTCTCTTTTGAAAATAGGCGAAAAAGAAAAGAGTATATTAGGAAACTGAAATTCATGTTCCCACTCTCTCAGAAAGCCAAAATATAATAAAAGTATCCCATTCTGCTGAAAAAGGAAATGAAGGATACATCTATTGAGTTGGTGTTTATTTGGCTTAAAACTCTATATCTCGTTACACAGTTGCTGATACACTTCTTCCTACCTTAATTCTCTGACAGCAATCCTGTACCATGCACCGCTTTTTGAAGTTAAATGATGTCCTGTAACAGGAACGCAGGAGAGAGAGCCCTGTGATTTAAGAACTGGACTGGAGCTCTATGGCTCAAGGGCATCGCCACCACAAATTTTGTATCTGACCTTCTGCAGGCTACTTAAATCTTCTCCCTTAGTACTCCGTCTGTGAAACGTAAAGTGCCTCAAAAGTATGTGCAAGGGTAAGTCAATCAGCTGCCAAACCTTTACTATATAATATTCACACAAGAACAATCTTAGAGAAAAACTGTTTTAAATACGGAAGGAAAACAATAACTTTCTATAACGTTTGGCGATAAACATAGGCAGCTTTGAAATCCTGCAAAAATAAAACCCAGTCCCTACACCCTGTGAATGGGTCTTTTTATCACCGGGATTAAAGCAGCCGGAAACCTCGACTGCGCCGTGCTTCCACTCGCAGACCTTGACACGTTAATGCCGGGATCAAAGAGAGAAATCGAATCTGTGAAGCTCAATTGCTTTCTCATCATCTGACTTGTAATACCAGCCTTGTTCTGCCCACTGCCCCGGGAGCTGCACAGGGGACGTGGGGCGCTGCCAGCGATCGCATCCCCGCAGAAGGCATTCCAGGGCAGCCGGGACACCCAGGTCCCCGGTGGCCACGAGCAGTCTGTTCTCAAAGCCTGAGAACCAGAAGCTATTTCCCCTCTTTTATTTTGCATTTAAGGATGACAGGAAGATGATCAACAGCCAAAGCCCAGACACATCAATATGCTCGCAGGACAAAAGCTCTTTGTGATTGACAGACGAAACCTAAAGAAGGGGAGGAGACCCCCTTCTTCTTCCTTTGGGGGGTGGCTCTGGAGAGAGACGCCTGAAATTTCAGCCCTCAAAAGCTTCTCCTGTTACCACCAGATCACCTTGCAGGTAAACACCTTCCCGGTTCATTGAGTCACTGTTACGTATCTGAAAAAGAATCTCCGCTGAAAAGTGATAATGGTGGAAAAATACTCCCTATTGTACGGCCATAACTCTTGCACCCCTTGTCTGTAGGTAATGCATTTCCTCTCGAGGAGGCTGTGCAACTGGATCCAACTACATGCAAAGCGATCTGTTAAAACGAGGACAAGATTTATTGTTGGAAAGAACAGGTTTAAATAAATTCCAGGAGCCTATGTACCATATGTCTAAAAGTGACCACACATGGAAAATTAATCTCTTCATATTATATTCAAAAGTTAGTATTTTCTATGAAAGAGTAAACTTACTCATTTAACAAATGCCGTGAACTACTTGCAATAACTGGCGTTCCATTTTAACTCCTAAAGAAACTAATTATTTCTACAGACTATTTAGTTACATTTGTAACAGCGTACACACGGTACTAAAATCCCTAGTTAGTTGTTTTGTACCATGCAAACTGGCATGTGTACCATGCAAAGTGGCCACGGGACAGCATACAATACTTTTATTGAAATGTATTCCTTTCTTCCCATATAGTCATAAAACCATTCGTACTACTTAACCCATGAGAAACAACAAAACAAGCCACCTGAGTTTAGTGCAGAAGTGTTTTTGTTTCCGTTTAAAAGCAGTGAAGCCCAACAAAGGAGACGTCACCCACGTTAAGAGTGTCGTCTTGACTTTTCACGTGTTATTACTAAGGAACAGAAAGATCAGCGTATCTCAATGTGAAAAGCTGCAACCACAAAAAAAGCTGGGAGAGACGGGAATTAGACAGAAGAGCATTTCCTTCACTCACGGGCAGCCGAGGAAGCCTACGCCGCAGCCTTTCTGCGTATTGGAGGATCGGGACCAGCGTGATGTAACCAGGGGAAAACATAAGCCAGCCTGACTTCAGCCCACGCAGTCAATATTCCTCACTTGGATCTAATCTAACCAGAGCTTATACCTTCAAGAACAGAGCTACTTTGAAGACAAGACTATAACACAGCAATAAAATACGTGCCTACTTATTCCAATCCACTGTCACCTTTTCAACTTGAAAGACGAAGTGAAAAATAGTACGGACTGGGACTGGAAACCCTCCTAGAACAAGAAAGGTGGTTCAGGGGATTTGAGGCCGTATCCATCTTTTTTAAAAGAAAAGCCAAAAGGACAATGATCACCTTTATTCTGGGGTATCATTTGAGCATAATAAAGGTTTTGGTAATGCTTAGGTATATAAAAACATAGTCGAAGACACAGAGTGCTGCAAGAGCATATAACGTTTCTCTATTAGATCAAGAGGGAGGAAAAAAAAAAGGGAAAAATGACCTGGTGACTTGTAAATTAGGTACTTGGATGATCCGATACAGCTTTAAGTAAGTACTCTCTCTGAAGAGCTACAGTAAAACCGAAGACACGAAGCTGCACGACAGCCTTCATAATGCAACCACCCGTGTTCTCCCACGGGGAGCAGCTGGCACCGGGAGACCACACAAGTCACCCGTCCCCGCGGATAACAACACTGCTGCTGCTGTAGGCTCGGTCTCACCTTTCCTGTCCTCTCGCCCCCTTTTCAGGAGAGACTGCGGAGCTGACGGCTGGGATGGGGCAGGCAGAGACGGGCACTGGGCACCGGCACGGCTCCGCACCGGGATGGCACCAGGGAACGGCGGCTCTGATTTTTAAGAGATGCTTCTCTCCTCCTAAAACTTACTATCAAAAGGAGCGTTTGAGATATTGTAAAGGTATTTACGCTTATCCCTTTGAACACCTAAATTCCTACCACGTAGATGCTGAGGGTTTTTTGGCTCTCTGGGGTGCACGCAGACGCGGGCTCCGACACCTCTCACCGGAGACACGCGTGGGCTCCTCGACGCTGCCTGGCTTGGCACCACAGCCAAACCGCAGCTGGCAGCAAAATAACGGGAGCGAGGAATATAAACCCATGTGGCACGCATTTCCTCGGAAAAAACCGTAAATACAACAGGCATCGAGCGATTAACTATTAGGGGTTTGGACTAGACGATCTCTAAAGGCTCCTTCCAACCCCTACAATTCTGCGAACTATCATCATCAAAATACCGTAGGTGTTCTCTTGGGACATTTTCAGGAAAGTAGTCCCGTAACTCCCGGTGCCTTAAGACTAAAGTAAGTTCTAGTAACATTTCAGTATCACAAACATGCAGCTTCAGAAGGTAAACTTGAATATTAAATGTTACATTCTAATCCCTAAACTTACTATGTTGTTAACACATAGCTTCTCAAGAAAAATTTATACGGCACCAGGAAAAAAGCATATTGACTGAACGTTATTTGACAGGTGTCTAATTCAAAGGGATACTTTAAACACTATTCTCAAATAGGCAAAAAAAAAAAAAAAAGACAGACATCAGGTGAATATTACCAAAATTCACGTGGAATTCAGTAACAAGTCAATGATAACATCGTCGTGTGTTTTTTGAAAGATAAAAATAAAACAAAAGTAAATTTAAATTGCCTTCTCAATTCATGAGAGGCGTCTCTAGGATGCATCGGAAGTAGAAATGGTTTCTCTTCTTACTCTTGACTAGGATCTAGAGAAATTACAATGTTCGCTGTAGTTTTATACTTTATATTCCTGTACAAATTAAAATAATTTTATTTAGAATTCAGAAGGAGGCTTTCAAATATTTGACATAATTTTTCCATGTAGGAAAGCATTAATTTTATGATGTCTTTCTCCTGTCATTCCCACTCCCCTGGCTTTGGTCATAACCCAGAAAAATCAATACTTAAATATATAATTTTATACATATATATGTCCCCTTCCTTTTTTGCTCTTATTAGCAGAACACAAGCTATGTTTTTTCATATTAAAGCCAAAAAATAGGTTCATGAAATAGAAGGCTAATACAACCCATGCATGCAGAACAAGTTAGAAAAACCACGGAAAAATCACGGGCGCGTGACCTCTCAGCATTTCATGAATTCTTACCACTTACCACCTCTCAGAACTATTTTAATACGGTTTCTAGGTAAATTTAAGGAAAGACATTAGCCTAGATCTATTCCACCTAGATTTATGCACATAAATTTGGGGCCCAATCTCCTCTATCATCAGCTAGAGAGAGACAACTCTGCAACATCAACGAAGCCCACACGGGGTGGGAACTGCCCTCTTGATTTGCCCATCTTTTTCCTCACGTTTCCTAACCTAAATATATGAGACAGGTGCCTAAAACTGAAGATGAATTTTGAAAACCTATTTACAACAGGAACCACAGACATGCTAAGGTCAAACTGCTGTAAGGTTCTCTTTAATGCTGCACTGGAAATCAGAATTTATTTCTTTTAATTGTATGGATAGCATTATTGTCCCACTCCTCCCACACTACGGAAATGAACACGTGAGAAATAGTGATTTGTACTTGCAAATATAAGAATACAGAAATAGAAAAACTGTGATTTGCTCATGGACGTCCTACAGCAGCCATCACAGACGAAAGGAGGTGCAAGAACATCGTCAGGAGATGCTCCTGAACCTACTGAACATGCCCACCATGTCCTGCCGGACACCACAATTTTACGCCCTAATATATATTTTCTTTGTAATGCTTTTAAGTCTAGAAATTATTCTTACCTGTACGAAAAATATCTCGAATTCTTTCAGTTAAAATATACGCTTAAGGCTTATCTTTAACTCTGCTACATCCTTTTTTGAGACAGAGGTGGACACACCACGTGAGCTTGGGGAGATCCGTCTCCCTCCACCGTGACTGCAGAGAGAGCCAGGACCAGAGCTCGGCAAAACGCGGCAGCAACTTCCAACCAAAACCCAAACAACACTACGTGCCACGGCAAGTTTTAAGGGACAAAAAAAAAGAAAAAGTCGAGCCTGGTAAAAGAGTACGGGAGAGAGAAGAAAACCAAAAGTGCTCCATGAAAATAAAGAAGTAAAAATACCTTCTCACCTTTTATTCTATTGGTAAATAAACAGAAGACAGATCATCTCACCTTGCTACCCATACATTTGTACCCGGACTAAGCACATGCGACTCTCAATGCCGTGCTCTGCCAGAGAAGTGCCAGCGGTAACCTACGAGGTTCTCTTCTCACCCGCAACCCCCTCCTGAAATACCACGTTTCACTTTTGCTCATACTAAATAAAACCAACTGATATTTATAGCGTTTCTTAGGAGACCGAATGTTTTCATCTACTCACCAGGTGAACCAAAATACCCAAGAAATCAAGTTTCACGACAGTTACCAAAACAATGCTAACTTTGAGATGTTTATGTAAGGACAGCAAAAAACATACATAAACATGGAAAAATTCTCATCTGCTTTTTTCTTCTGATTTATTACCTAGTCATTCAATAGCAGAGGACTTTTAATGTACTCCCGTAATTCTACAGCAAATGTAAAAGACTTTAAAAAAATCTTTATAAGACAGAGGGAGAGTATTTGGTATTAAATCCATGTAATAGTAACTCTGACTATTAAGTCTGCTCATTCTACAGTGAAAAAGCGAGTAGAATTAAAAGGCAAAAATATCTTTCAAGTAGTTGCTTCTGTACAAAAGGGAGCTTAGGTGATTAAAGGAGAGACTGGTAACGGCACTGGTACCGCACATATTGAAAAGAAAATAAAGGCACTTTGAAATATCATGTCGAAAATGCTGAATAAATTACAGGATATGTGTTTCACGGGGAAAGAAGAGTAAATAGCTGTAATTTGGGAAGCTAGAATTTCATTAATGAGATAAAGGGCTCTGCAAACAAAAGGACCTTTCTTAAAGGTTTCCAGTGACTTTACACAAGTTTCAATATTCCATCTTAATGGCAGTATATGACAGTAGGTGTTCTTTCATTACATTTTTCATGACCCATTTTCAATCAATAGATAATACATAATCACACTAAGAGCCCAGGAGCTCTGTGCTGTGAGCTACGCAAAGCCCGAGTTATGAAAACCACCATGTTCTGCTTTGTGAAATCACAGCAATAACTTCTGATCGTCTGAAATTACTGTTTCAGAAAACAACACTTTAACATTTACCCCTACAGAAGGCAGACTTCATCCTCAACTTATGATCAGTCAATCATCAGAAACATCCAACTTCCCATAATAGCTGGTTTCGGCTCGTACGTGGGGCTTTCCTTTCTAGGGTTCAGCACAGAGGGATTAACATGTGCCGTTTATGAACAGAGTATACAGTCTAAGGGTCCACTGCTATAGCAACCAGTGCTGTCGTCTGCCAACACATATTCACACAAATTGCTGGATTTTCTGAATTTATGTGGCTAGGATTTATATGTAGGTGTTCATTTATTGTGCAGAGACTGCAAGTTTTCTGTTACGTGGATTTCTTCAAATATGCACGACCACTGCATCACCCTTCCAAAAAACTCCACTGTAATACTCAACGTAAAACTGCTACTGAAATAACATTAATTAAATTGTATTTTACAAATATTTATTTTATGCATTATGAGATTCCTGCTGCTTGTTCATTTTATTCCATTCAATTATTCTAAATCAGTGTTCTGGGCAGAAAGTGCCACGAATTATTTGAACTGAAATAAGATGACATGAAGTCATGGTATAATCAAAAACTTTCCTCCCATAACCTTAATTCCATGCAAACTGCAATTTTAATTTTTTTTTTAAATAGAAGCATTAAAGAGAAGTGTGCTTTTGTATCAAGGCACTCCAAAACATGGTGCATTTCTAAACAAATCATACATGACATCATATGACATCAGAAGCGACGTTCTTTTGAGTAAGTGATGAGTATTAAGTTCCCAGTGGAGCTCAATGCCACCTGAAAAGGAATTCCTAAAGATATGGGACTGTTCCTCTCCCCAGACACACTTCTGTATGTAAGTTTTTGAGGAGAAAAAAAAGGTGGAAAGGGAAAGAATCCTGTTTCAGCTGTGGTTACCTGCACAGGTGCGTTACCTGCACCTTATGGGAGATGGCACTATACAAGCTGCCGTATACTACAGTCATCCACAAATGGGTGGTGCATAATGTCCTCACTTCCAGTGGAGTTGAGCAGAGCATTTTGAGACAAAACAGAGGCATAAGTTAGCAGAAAAGTACCAGAAAAAGAGGAGGGAAGAAAGAAAAAGAAAAAATAAAAAAAAGAGACACTAAAATATGCTTCCTCTGTCTGTAAATATAACATTGCTGCTTGTAAGCCTATCATCTGCATTGCAGCTGCTATTTTCCTAGTATTTTCTCCTGTTTTTTTCTCCTGTCTGCTGACTTGATCTTATTTTTTCCCCCCTCTTCATCACTGTCTCCTCCCCTCTTCCTACTGTCTTCCTTCCTCTATCGCTCTTCTGAATTTACCTTTCATTCTGACTGCCTTCTTCTCACGTTACCTATTCTGGAGTAATTATTCCTGGTTTTTCTTCTAGCAGGTTCTGTAACCTCCCTTCTTAACTCTTGAGGTTTAGCACCACCTTCTTCTTGTTGTCCTGTAGCAGATGCAGTAACATTTGAACAGTCCAACAGAATTTTGGGGAAACCCTAGGGATAAATATGAAGGCTGCTTGGCAAAGCTTTCAACTAGCAGGGAACATCTGCCATGGGGATGGGCTGGGAGGCTCAGGGGTAGTGAGTCAACCCGATGTGAGGACAAAGCCTTCCAACAGAGAGTAAAGGGCATTCATTTTACAACTGGAGAAACCTTTTATTTCCCAAATGATAGGAAGATTATCTGAATACTTCCATTTTTTTTTTTAATAACGAACTCCTCAGATCCATTGCACAGGCTTTTGAACCCTTCTCCTGCTTTGCAGGCAGAAATCAGATGCGTTGATGGGGTTGGCAATCGGAGAGAAACATCAGCGAATTACAACCGCCTGGCCAAAGGACCATCACAGAATTTGTTTCGAAAGTAATTCCAAGAGAGACATTACAATGAGAAAATTCATTATGCTAGAAAAGGAAATACTCAAATAAATCGAGATGACCTTGCCTATATTTCCATAGACCAAGATTCGTACACCTTTTACAGCCCTATTTCCTAACAGCGTGGGTAGGAAAACACCCACACCAAGGGAGAGGTATGATCGTGTTACAGTCTGGTGCCATATTGATTTTGTTCTCTTTTAGTGGGTAACTGTAAACCAGAGCGCTTGCCTTCCAGAAGCAACACCAAGCAAGCTCAACTTAACATGGCAACCTGAAAGACATCCTGAAAGTTGTGCAATATATAGAATATACCTTAGTTCTTCCACGAAGACGACAGTTTTGAACTTTCCGACCCAAATTACTTTTCATCTCCTAGGCTCAGCAAAGATGACCTTAAGCCACGCTGGTACACAGTCACTTTAACACGACAAGAGTCCACGTGAATGCCGAAGAGCATCTCTGTTTCACATGCTTATCCCAATCGCTATCCCAATGGCAGCGACTGTGCATCGCGGTACGGGCTGGGCAAGGATAACGATCCAGCTCAAAACTCCACAGAGCGAAAATAGCAGCTAAATTCAGTTAACCCTGGAGCCACCAGGAATGCTGGTGCCAACCAGAGCGACTGACTGGGGACATCAATCACTTTTAAGTTCAGAAAACTTAAAAGACTCAGATAAGGCAATTTATATGAACTCAGAAAATAAAGACTACTTTGCTTTTATTCCTTGTGTCATTTGACTCTCAAGCATCACTCGTATTTTGGTAGCTATGCTGACGTTAAGTCTCTTTTCAGAAAGGTTTTAAGCTCCAGACTACGCCACTCAGATATTAGGATTTTATCTCTAACGACGAAAGGGTTGACATATGATCTTGGTGACCAGAAGTGCTAGTGCTCTCAGCACCTGTTAGAACGTTTTGGTGGGATGGAGAGGACAAAAAGCCACCTTTGAGAGTGTCCATAAATGCTTGTATGCAGTGAACAGCATTTTATAGTCAATGGGAAAATATTCTACAAGCCAAGCAGACCTGACTTTGAATAAGGTATTTTTCTGAGACTTTTCTGAAGGTACTGTAATTCTAATACGATTTTGTCAGTTTGATCTGCTTATGATTAGGAAAAGGATGAAGTGATTTTGAGTCATTAAACAGGGGAAATGCAGTTTAACGACTCTCCCAATTCTTTTCTATTTTAGGTAACAATGGAGACGGGAAGATTGCCTCCCTCTGGGCTCTGGATAGATCCATAGAGGATTCCTCCAAGGGTTGTCCAAAATCTTACGGAAAGGCATCAATGATGAATTAACATATAGGGTGAGACAATGACCAACTCACAATCCCAGTCCAGACAAACTCAACAAAAACTTTGAGGACTGATGGAGTGACCTCGTCTGTCTTCTCCCTGAGTAGTTGTTCCTCTCCTACTAAATTTCCACGACTAGATATTCTGGAAGAACACTTTAATTCAGGGTGGTAGAAGAGTCACATTTCTCCCTCTACGAATTTTCAGAGATGCCCCTGGACGGCTGACGTGTTCCCTGCCCTCCTGTCCCCGCTCCATGCGTTTCACAAGACATGGCAATTTCTACAGCACAGAGCTGTAACTTGGAATTTTTTCCAGGTACACCTTGCAAGTTGCATTCAACCAAGCACAGCAAGGTTATCCTCCTCCAAAGACTTCACTGGCCATTGTCTTTGATAGCTTATTACATGTGATATTTCACAATATGACAGTCACTGATGCGCATCAAAAAGTGGAAGAGACCAAGGAAGTCAAATATTCCTTTCCCTAAGTGGTAATTCCTATATTATCCAAAATCTGTTCCTACAGATCTGAAAAGATAGATAATCTGTAGCCTCGCCAGGCAATCTTTTCTCTGCTTCTTTCTTAAGATTTCCTTCCTCACCATCTAAGTGAGCTCATCCATGCTGCAATTTCTTACTGCAAGAAGAAATGTCTTGCTCCGTTATCTCTTATCCTTTCTATCACAGCCAGTGAGAACAGACTGTTTATTCTCTTCCTGTTTTCAGCAGTCTTGTATGCACATGGAGACAGTTATTCCATCCCTTATTTATTTTTTTTTTCAAAAGTAAACAACCACAATCCATCCTTTTTAAATAAACCATGTTTTCCAAACTCCAGATCACTGGAGGAAAAACTCTGATGTTTCTCTACCT
Source organism: Stercorarius parasiticus (assembly GCA_013396915.1). Lineage (NCBI taxonomy): Eukaryota > Metazoa > Chordata > Aves > Charadriiformes > Stercorariidae > Stercorarius > Stercorarius parasiticus. Next base: position 886,721 of record VWZL01005707.1, read on the forward strand.
CTTCCATATTCTTCTTAGCGTGTAATAATCAAAAAGGACACAAAAATGCACTGAGAACCTCTTAAAGTACAACAAAAAGATGATTTTATGTACCTCTCAAGCTCTACGCACCCCATCACGGCGCTTCCTGTGTTACAGGAATGTGACATTGTTGACTTACACTCAGCTGTCAGCGTGCGACAGTTACTGTTGGGTCTGTTTTCAGTGAGCTGCTCCCACAGCACTCGACTCCCCGCAGCTCCTCACCTCTGAACGTGTTACCTCAGCCCTGGCATTACTAAGCCGCTTTACAGCTTCTCAGATCACAGCTCCAGTTTGCATCTATCTGCATTCCAGCCCTGTTCTGCAAAGCAACCGCAGCTCCCAGCCAGCAGTTCTACCTACACATGTAATAACCACTTGCACTGTTATCTTTGTCGTCATTTAAACATAAAAATATTAAACAAAGGAGGACCTGAGTGGGTGCCTGTCAACACGGTCAATACATCCCCTGTCTGACAGTCGTACTCTGACAATAACTCTGTCCACATGCTCTCCTGGGCGTTCTGTGCTTACCCAAAGGTATTTCCACACAGACCATCTATAGCCGGTCACTTTAGGGAAGTACCACGTGAATCACCGGGAGGAAGTTCTAATCACAATACCAATTACACTCAGAAAGAAAGAAGAAAATAAATTGCTCTGTGTTAATTATTTTTTGATAAATCTTCTTTGATTTACTGTATTTATTCATGTTTACAAACAAAAAAAATTATTTTGATATTTTTTTTTTTCTTCTGAGAATTAAACTAATGGACCTATAACCTCCTGGTCCTCTGTTTTAATTCTGGTGTTACAACACCAGAGACAAAGAAATTAAAAGTTGCTGCTGATTGCTCAACGGGATAACCATCAAAGCCTGGGACGGAGAGACCGATTTTAGACGAGAAAGTGGTTTGGAGCCCATTCAACTGTCAGCGTTGCTGCGGCAGGTCAGGGAGGAATTCACCAAATACATCCGGGCTCCGGTCAGTCCTCATTTAACTTCCAGGGTGTCTCTAAAACACCGCTCCGTTACCAAAGACATAAACAGGAGACAATTACCTTCCTCCAAACTCACACATTTCTTGCTTTGACCAGCATTTTAGGGTTTTGGGCTGGTTTAACCAGCATTCATACAGACAGGTGTCTGACTTCAACCTTCCAAGTCAAATTCTCCGAGGTTGTTATGCCACGACTCCGGGAAGCAGAAGAAAATAAAACAAGGAGAAGACTGCCAATACGAGCGTCTTAATGGGTGGCAGATGAAAGGAGGAATGCTTCTTCGAATCCTTTAATTTAATAGTTTTCCCTTATCCACAGACTGTTCTTGGCCAATATCCGTAAGTAATTCGTAAGTAATGGAATTACGAAAAAACAAGCAGCAGCTTCCAGAGTTTTGCAATTACCAGGGGATCATACGGCTTGAAGAACCATAGCTGGCTACATGCCCCAGCAAATTCTAAGTCAAAGGGCTGGAGTCAAAGGTTACTTCAGCAAGCAACTTTCCAGCTTGAGATATAACAAAGAAAATTTGAGAAGTCTGGTGTTCAACAGGGAAGCAATGACAAGGTAAATGACTTACTACATACATCTTGCAAACCAAGAGAGAGAGGAAAGTTATTCAAATGAGCGTCTCATCCGATCCCACTACTTTATGTTTTAAAAAGGGATTATGACCGACAACTTGTGAAAAATTAACAAAAATTAAACATGGATTACGACCGATAACTTATGAATAATTAAAAGGAAGTTGCACCTGCACGTGTGTCGAATATTCGATATTATTTAAGACTGTCAAATCTCGTTTTCCTGTCTCCTCTGTTTTCACCAGAAGAAAAACTGTTCTCTTCCCTGCCATAAGCTATTCAAGAACTAACAGCTTCATTTCGGCTGTTTTCATACTATGTAATATTAGATCTCCAGGGCCTTAATTATGAGATGAGAGGAGGCTCCTTAAGTAATCAGTAAAATCTCCAGAAGATTTAAAGCGTTTACCTCAGCATTTCCCTTTTTAGCCTAATTATGTTCACAGCACGGGGTTTTTAACGCCACAGAAGCACTCTGCTCAGTTCAGAGAGCTTGCGTTGAGAATATACAAGTTTCCAGATGAATACCAAAAATCATGCAAGCTCTTAGAAACACTGTTTAAAATAATCTTTACAAACATAAATAGATATACTAGCAACATACCTGAAAAAGAACATGAACAGAGCAGCTGTGATGCAGAACAAAAGGACCTACAAGAAGGAGAGAGAGTGTTATTACATTAAACATCCCACTACAACAGCATGTTCTGGATCGTGAAGATTTTACAACCGTTACTATAAAAGTCACACTTTATTTATATGCCTGACGAGCCAGAATGAAAACTTGTCTGAATCCACCAAAAAGGATTCTCCTGTTTCTAGTGGACTTCGAGTCGTTCCTGTGGAGGTCAAAAGAACATATGAAATCCAAACCAGGGTAGTGGGGCAACAGAGCAAATGATGCCATAAGTAGTCTGGAACAAAATAATAGATGTTTTAAAAAAACCCAATGGAATGAAATAATCCAGTCGTGCTCTAGATTATACAGGAGCCAATTTAGCAGCTCCCCAGCACTGAGAGGGGAACGTCCTACTTCTCTGCTGGGGCTCAGTGCTCTTACCTCCTCCTTACCACCTGCACAGCGACTCCAAAAGCCTGAAGAAAACTAACTCAAGGAGGAAAAAAAAGTAAATCACAACTTGGGAGAGTTTTCTGCCCGTTTGGTGAGATAAGGAAATGACTGGAAGGGTGTAAAATCATCAGAGCAGGCACAAGCGAAAAGGAAGGAGGGGGACCTCAGTGCCAGGAGCAGAAAAGGGGAGAAAGGGCGAAGCCATCCTCCTTGAGACACACCACCTTGACTGTAGAACTGCTTGTACATACAGCTGGCTCAGAAACAGCCAGGCCATGCTTTCGATTCATAACCTGCCTTAATCCATGTCATCTTTGCCAGATAAAGCTCGAGAGTGAGAAAATACTGTTTGGTTCTAGATACACCAGTCCATATTCATACCACCACTCAGGAGGCAAAAACCCTAACAGAAAAATTGAAAATGTTACAGAAAACACTTGCACTTCTTTTCCAGGGTTCAAGAAGTTTTGATCACGATCGGATACATATTTGAAAGTGATAAACGCGTAGAACAGTAGGCTGCTGCGCGTTGATCGAGATCAGAAGGTGTGATAAAAATTTGAATAGGAAAAGTTTACAACGACTCTCAGAGAAAAAAAATCTTACAATGAGACCATTTCCCTTTTCTAAGTCCTCTGGCACGTGACTTTAATTTTAAGTCACACAGACAGCAAAATGTTTACTGTATGAACTACCCATTTTATTTAATTTTCCTTCACCAGTACTATCGCATTTTATTATTCTGCATCAAAAATGTGAACATCTGAAGTAATTTTATATTAAATCATTACAGTAAAGTGAATACAATGATATATTTCAGTGCAAACTAGCAGCAAAAGCAGATTACATTTAAACCCGAGTTGTACTTAAAAAAATCTGCCCTAACCCTCCAAATTCAACCCGTATTTAACCATTCAAACAAGAGCCACCATTTCTTTGGATGCCATTTCTGGGAGACAGAAGGGACAAGAAGCCTTGACAGCCCGAGCAACGATGTTGAGAAATAAGTGAGAAATGGCAAAGAACCAGTTTCCTGGGGGGGGAGAAAAACCAAAAGGTATGCCTTTGCGTGTTAGAAACACCCACTTCACTGTGCATATTCGAAACACTTCACTAAGCAGTCTCTTTTTCTTGCCCTTTTTTCTTTTATTCCTTTTTTACCTTTTTTTAAATGTTTGATAACAACCTAACAAGTACTTACGCACATCATTATGATTCCCTCTGAGCTCTCCTCCAGGCTAAAGCACCCCAGCTCTCTCAGCTTCTCCATGTATGAGAGATGCTCCAAGTCCTAAATCATCTTTATGACCCTTCACTCCAGTGTCTGTCTCATACTGGGAAACCCAGCACTGGACACGACCCCACAAGGTGTGTCGCCAGGGCTGAGAGGGAAAGAATCACCTCACTTGGTCTGCTGGCCATGCTTCTTCCAATGCAGCCCAAGAGGCTGGTGGCCTCCTTTGCTGGACGGGCCCTTTGCTGGCTCATGTTCAGCTTGGTGTCCACCAGGACCCCCAAGTTCTTTTCTGCAGAGCTGCTTTCCAGATGCCCCCAGCATGTACTGGTGCCTGGGGTTATTCCTCCCCAGGGGCAGGACTTGGCGCTTCCCTTTGTTGAACCTCATGAGGTTCCCGTCGGCCCGTTTCTCCAGCCTGTTGAGGTTCCTCTGGATGGCAGCACAACCCGCTGGTGTGGCAACAACTCCTCCCACTTTTGTATCACCTGCAAGCCTAGTGAGGGTGCAGCCTCCTGTCCCCTCATCCAGGTCACTAATGAAGGTGCTACTGACCCCTCCTATGTATGGACCCCTGGGGTAAAACCACCGTTGACGGGCTTCCCGATGGACTTTGTGCTGCTGATCACAACCCTTCAAGCCTGTCAGTTCAGCCCAGCCAGTTTTCAGTCCACCTCATCATCCACCTATCATCAATTTGTCTATCATCTGTATTCTGTTTGGCAAAATCTGGGCAACTTAAAGTACTTAAAGAACTTGTTTAATCTACCGCTATGGTTATCAGATGTCTTCCAGAACTCAAAAATATTCTTTGAAAAAAATAATAATAAAAAAAAAAAAGATGTGGAAGACCTTGGCCACGTGGAAAAGAGGAAACTGGTACCAATTTTTGTAAATGAGAAGTTCAGGGAATATTAGACTGTCAACCAGGCCACTCCTAACATCCACAACTACACTAGAATAAATTATTTGAAACAGTCAGTTTATAAACATCTAGATAACAAGACCACAAGAAACAATCAACACAATAAACAAGTTAATTAAAACTATTGCCATTTTCTTCTTTGACAGATGTTTTAAGAAAAAGAGCAGGTGTAATTTACCTGAACTTTAATGCACCTTGGTGGCAGTTGCATATGTTAATTAAGTAAGTGGGCACAGAGCTGCTCAGGAACACTACAGGAGAAAAAGCTAATAATTACCAGTTCATTACGAACTCAAAGGCATTTTAACTGAGGTCACCAAAGAGGTTTTGTAGTGATTTGAATGACGGAGCAGAGATTCTGTCACAAATTCACAAAACCCTTTAGAGGCCAGGTCTTCACAGAAAATGACTGAATTGCCCACTGCCAGCAAGATGAAATTCAATAAAAACAAGGAGGAAGTAGCTGGCAGGAGAAATCACATACATAAAACCATGACAAGAAACAACCGTGGAGGGAGTACAAGAGTATAACAAGTTCCACAGGTCACAAGTAAACAGGCACCAGCAATGCAATTCTGCGGAAAGTGCTGCAAAATGTTACAGGCTCTTCCAGAAGCAGAGGAGGTAAAACACAGCAGTGTATTACACTAATGACCCGGTGCCAGCGACAACCCAAAATACAGTGTTGGGCACCACTGTTAAAGACAAGCATAGACAAAACAAGACAGTCCAGAAGAGCACGATGCAAATAACAGGCGTGTAGCGTACGGCTGGTGGGAAACAGCCTAAACTAAGGAGGAGGTAGCCAGTGACAAACGTGACAACTGTTTTCATTTAGTTATCATACACTGACAGATCTGCCTCACCGAGTACAGGAGGAGGAAGACAGAGCTAAATCTACAGCGAAGACAACATAGGTTAGATATTAGGAAGAGGTCTCTCTACAGGGTAGCGATAAACTGGAAATAGTTGCCTGTGAGACTGTGGAACCTCCTTTATCAGAGGGGTTTAGAATCAGCAGAGGCAAACACCTCCCAGCAAAGCCCCGGGCATGTTTGACACTCCCTCTCCCAACATTTACGCGACTGAAGGACAGCAAGACGTGCAGCTAAACCAGGAGGTCTTACACAAAACGCACAGGCCAGCGTGGAAAGCCCAGTGACTGCCATCTTATCACAGCATCAAGAAACAGAAGGCAAACGGTCACCACGCTCCAAAATTAAGCTACTTTCAAAATAAGCCCTTTTTTTCAACTTTCCCCTAGCCTATAGAATTTTTTGTAGCATCCTCGGTACAATACACGATACCTATTTTAGATTTAAAAATAAATATACTGAAAAAGAAAAAAGACCAAGGCCTACAGAAATGTAATTCTAAATATTAAGTGAAGTTAAGCCTTAAAGTCTAGTGAGTCGGACGTCTCATTTGGGATTTTTCTTGCAGCGTCCACCCGTTTTTGATTTACGATACAAGGTCAACAAATTGAGCTTGGCAACACGCAGACCTTGAAACTTTCCAGCTGCAGGAACAGATACAACAAGCAGACAGACAACCTCCGCGTTTCTAATGAGAATGGTACGCCCTAAATATTTTAACATTTTTAAAGAGATGCACCCAGGTTACAAGGAAGAAGCCCTGTGCTGCAGGACAGGTCAGCATATTCGATGTGTAAGGTAAGCACTGCAATTTAATTGATTACATTATACTTTGCTGTACTATACTAAGCCTTAATAAATAAAGCAGAAGGATGATGACAAAACTTAGGAGGTTAGTTTTTTCCAGATCTCTGTTGGCTGACAAAGATAATATTTTTTAATTTTTATTTTTCAAGAAAGCTGAGCCCTCATACAAACGGCATCACGAAGCGACATTCAGCAGTTCCCAGTTCTGAGCACAAAGCACAAAGCTCTGACTGAAAGCAGTTACCAGCAGCCCCGATAATGCCAGCAACCCCAGCAGCCCCGGTAACGCCAGCAGCACCAGTAACCCCAGCAGCCCCGGTAACGCCAGCAGCGCCGGTAACGCCAGCAGCCCCGGTAACGCCAGCAGCGCCGGTAACGCCAGCAGCCCCGGTAACGCCAGCAGCGCCGGTAACGCCAGCAGCCCCGGTAACGCCAGCAGCGCCGGTAACGCCAGCAGCCCCGGTAACGCCAGCAGCGCCGGTAACGCCAGCAGCCCCGGTAACCCCAGCAGCCCCAGTTCACAGATGACTCGCCCTCGGAGCCAGATATAAATCTTGGACCAGAGAAAGGAGAAACAGCACTGATAAAACTATTAAAACTACTCTCCAGTCTCATGTATTCTGAATTTTTGTGCATATTACCTAATGCAAAGGTTATGTGTGTTTTCCTTAAGCATTTTCATTATAGTCAGATTTCCTGGGGTAAAAAAGTCTCTGATGGGGCTGCCGGTTCTTCCACTGTCAGAATAAAAGAGTAGGGCTGAAGTCTGGGATAAAGTAACATAGACCTTGTAATTAAAAAGAAAGCAAGCACTGAAGATACACGCAATCTCTGTAAACGAAGACAGGAGGAGGGCAAAGGGACAGATTGGTGACAGCAGAAGCATTTGGAGTGTCGGAGCCACAGTTCAACGGTGGCGAGTGTCAAACCCAGCTCACAGAAGACCTCAGGCGGTTTCAACCCCTGGCACATCAACACACCTTCAAGCATATTCCCGAAGCCTGGAAACCACCACCTTCTTGGTCAACCGCTTCGCAATGTATGTGAGAACTATATTTACTCCGGATGGTAAAAAAAATAAAGTTCCTGCTCCCAGTTCCTGAAGGCTGTGTGCTACAGAAGCAAGAACTGCCAGCTACGGTCTGTCTGAGGGAACTTTCATTGGCAATAAGCACGGAAAATTAAAAACCCAACTAAAAGGAGTCCCTCCAATAGCTAGTGCTTGAGCCAATTTCTTCTCAAAGTTACAAAAAAGAGAAAGTGGACTTACCCATTTTTAAATCGATCACTAATGAATATTTCTACAGGTATGGCCTTAGTAATAAGGATTTAATACCAGTATGTGCTTGCTTTCTCAATGACTACTTTTTAATACAGATTCAGTTCTACAAGCATTTTGCGATCTATACGCATATAACCAGCAGCTTTGTGTAGTGATCACAGATTTTCACTCTTAAAACACACGATCCAGAAAAAAAGAACTCTTTCACAGATTTTCTGAATCCTCAAAACAAGCCATTTATGCGCAGAAGAGCTCACCGCTGTCTCTGCTCATGTAAGCACCCCTTCACCTTCGCACACCGAGCTCAACAGTAGCACGGTACTTGTAGTATCTTCTACTGTGTCGGCTAACGTTACCAGGGATGAAGGAAGATGTCCCATTGGCTTTCTGAGTACATAATCCATTCGTCAGATTTACAAACATAAGGAAGGGGTTTTTTGTGTCCAAAAGTCATTCTGGTTTTTTTTTCATGCATATTAATTGGTCTAATAAAAAAACCCAACTTAGCTTTAACCATAGTCCACAGAGCTACACAAACAGCACTACAATTATATATTGTGCAATCACCGAAATTCGTCAACTGCTGCTTGTGGTTCCTCGATTTTATTTCAAGACATGTTATTGCTCCAATAAAAATGCTTTCTACAGCTCTTATCACTAAGATCATCTCTTAAGCAAGCTCCTTTCTAAGAATAATTTAAAAAAATAACAGAAATAGACACGCAGACTGATGTAATGGCCTTCTACTCCAAGATCAAGGAAATAAACGTGCATGGAATATCTCATTTCTACCTGCACATTACATTAACGTGAACCTTAGTGTCCTAATCATGAGCTGTCTGTATAAAACTGATATGCTGCTCTTTTACAATAAATGAATATGTGGTTAAAAAGCATAAAATTTTCTATAATTCTATAGTGGTTAATGATTATTTTTCTAGTTTATGTTAGGTAACCTCTGAAGCAATGCAACGTTGCTGCTGCTTTAAAATCGACAGGCTTCATGGAAACGTAGAAAACAGTTTGTCAGATGCTTATTGGGCACTTGGCCAATTTAGCTACACCTACACCACCTCAGCTGTGGGAGGCTCTGATTGCTATTTTTTTTCTGCCAGCAAGCCTCAAGCAATCTCCAGACTGATAAGATCAAAAGGAACACTAGTATGTGTTATTAAACAAGAGATTATATAGACTCAAGTTAACGCACTGTTGTCAGATCGCGATTAAATGATTGCAACTGGCAAGCGTAGAAGGTGACTGAGCCGAGATGGGGAGCACCTGCCAGTCTCAGAAGAGCATGAAAAAATAAAAGAGAAAATTAAACCCTTGATTTTCTAGTTCACAAATTCCATATATACACATTTAAGTTAAGCACTTCAGCACCCTTCATTTGTTTTCTCAGAAAACACTTGTCAAGTCTCTTCCCCTGTTTTTCGTATTACCTTCACCACGGCAAACAAATCAAAAACATACAGTAACGGAGCCACGGAACAGCCCTTCTTAAAGCTCTCGACGAGAGTCCGCTGCCTTCAAGGATGCATAACGCTTGAGAGACTGAAGTACAAAAAAAGTAACTGATAAATGAAACAGCAGCACCTTTGCACCTTTCTAAAAAAGTGAAGAAGAGCTGTTTTACGTAGATCACATCGGAAGAGCTGGTCCGGGCTCATTTCTCAAACTAATCAAAACCCTTTGAAGCACAACTGGCAGGCAGCTCCGACACCGAGCGATGGGGTCGTAGGGTTTTTTGTGTGTGTACGGTTGGACTTGATGACCTGAAAGGTCCTTTCCAACCATGACGATGCTATGATTCTACGACACTCCCCCAGTCCTGTTCCGTATCTTCTGGTACTCCCTGCTATCAAAGTCCCATCCCAGGCTACAAAAGATAAACCCTCAATTATCAGCTGTAAAAACCTCATTCTGTTAGGCTGCCACACAGCCGCCTTCTCATTCCCAACAGCATCCAACTAGAAAAAAGCACACACGCAAAAATCTATACACACAGAAAGTGAGTACAATACCTTAGGGCTGCAGAGACATCAGATTATTCGGGAGGGTTGTTCTTTCCCGATTTAAAAAAATAATACTCGCCTGGCTTAGTAATAACAACTACAAGAGGAAGAAAATAGCAGGAGGAAACACCAGCCAACATATCACACAAACAAGAAAATGCCTTCCTGAAACAAAATACTCAGAATGGATGACAATAAATATTCTGAAGATAACGAGTTTTTTAAAATCAAGTGTTTTAGTTTTTTTTTTCTCACGTATTGTAAGGTGCACTTAAATTCAGCAATTATTTTTTTTCCCACACACCTGGCTGGATAACACTATGGACTTAATTGCTCAGTACAGTGACACGTAGAGTATCACGTGTGTAACCTACACTTAAAGGGGATAAATAGAATTGAAAGACATGATGCTTCCTTAGAGACAGCTCATTCTTAAGTTATTACCACTCAGTGGTAGGACTAATACGAAATGCCCCAAAATCAACCGAAGCCAATGACACATCTCCACTGACCAGCAAGACACTGCATCAGAATCAAGGAGGAGGGGGGTGCAAGCATCATCTTTACAGTCTTGAATATTTATATATGTAAATCAAGATTATATATATATCTTTCTATACTGCGAGTGCTGTGTCCAGTTTTGGGCCCCTCACTGCAAGAAAGACATTGAGGGGCTGGAGCGTGTCCAGAGAAGGGCAACGGAGCTGGGGAGGGGTCTGGAGCAGGAGCTTTGTGAGGAGCGGCTGAGGGAGCTGGGGGTGTTCAGCCTGGGGAAAAGGAGGCTGAGGGGAGACCTTCTCGCTCTCCACAGCTCCCTGAAAGGAGGGGGTAGCCGGGGGGGTCGGGCTCTTCTCCCAAGGGACAGGTGATAGGATGACAGGAAACGGCCTCAAGTTGCGCCAGGGGAGGTTTAGGATGGATATTGGGAACAATTTCTTCCCGGAAAGGGTTGTCAAGCATTGGAACAGGCTGCCCAGGGAAGCGGTGGAATCGCCATCCCTGGAGGTATGGAAAAGACGGGCAGACGTGGTGCTGAGGGACATGGTTTAGTGGTGGGTTTGTCAGAGTCAGGTTGATGGTTGGACTCGATGATCTTAAAGGTCCCTTCCAACCTACACAATTCTATGATTCTGAAAATAACTTTTAGATGTATCTTCTTCAACAAAAGCTATTTGTAGCAGCTTTTACTTTTCCTTATTTTGCATTTACCAGGGGCGGGGGGGAAGAGCATAACAGCTCGAGGTTTGCTGTGGTTTGTTAGGAGGACCACGCTCGGTACTCCTGCAACGTGTTCCCACCTGAGGTCTGTGTTCTGCTCACAGCACACCCTGCCCCGCACCATTGGGCCTCCGTCTCCTAAAACTGCACCTTGATACATGGCATTGGTACATTCAAACATTAGCAAAAACACCGTCAAATGGATTGCAATTGAAAGGTTACAGTTGGAATTCTGAGCAATAAGGGAAAAACTAACAACTTCAGTGACGAGTCCCTATAAGAGAACATTTTTGCCATGAGACGTGGTAAATTCTCGGTTTACACACCACAAGAAATGTATTAAATGTGACGCTGCCCCATTTTCAGTTCATTTCACGTTTCCTGACACAGCGCAGCTTTAAGCCCCCCAGTCATGACTTTATTACTCAGACAGTTGGAGGTTTGGCGGCTTTTTTGTTTTCTAGATTTGCTTTGATTTTGGAGGCCTCTAGAGAAAAGCAGCACGTCCTCAGCAGGACAAGTCTTCTACATTAGGCCTGCCGGGGTGACGTGAACTTTGATGACTTTTGAAACCTTTATTTTCATTATTGTGTTTTAGGAGAATAACTAATAGCCATTTGGCAGATTTTATAGTTCATTTCTAGTTGCAGTTACATTGATCGTACTTTTCCAATAATCACAAAGAAAGTGGCCACAAAGAAAATTTCTCTACAACTTTTTGGAAGTCAAGAGTTTGACTAATGAAAGTTTTTCATTGGGAAAAACAAGTAGATCAAAGAGAAATCCCCTATCTTGAAAGGCTTCCTGCTGCTTGTGAAGTAGAAAGCCTTCTTGGAGCTTTTCAGAGCAGGGAATCTAGAAAATTCTCCATAAAATAAATCCAAAACGTTTATCACTCAGCAAAAGTGTACGTCCAGCTCTATTTGAATACCCGGGTTGTCTCTGCCCGAGAACCAGGAGTAAGACAGACACGCAGTAAGGCTGGACGCAAGAACAACTCAATCCCTTCCCGCTGTGAGAGTGATTAGACACGAAGCGGAGTCACACGGTCGCTTGTAATCCTTCACGGTGCTCAGGCACTCGGAAACTGAAATAGTTCAAATTTCTCTGCCTTTCAGATATAAACAGTCTCTCACTCCTACAAGGCTAACCGCGGTAAAGACTGGTGCAGGAACCTATGGCATTTGATCAAATACTTCAGAGATCTCGTAACAAAATAAACCTCCTTCCCAACAAAGGGTGTTCTGAAACTATGGAGTGAAGCAAAAATTAGGAGAGTATGTTCTTGACCAATACGTCACCAAAAATATCGTGTGCGAAGAGAATGAATATAGTTAATGCTTTACTAGGCAACATCCTTGAGAAGAACAGGCTTCATGAGACTGAAAATTCAAATTTATATATATAAGGACGTGCCAGAGAGTATTCAGCAAAGGACCACGAGGATGACCAAGGGCTTGGAGGAGAGGCTGAGATAACTGGGGTCGTTTAGTCTGACGAAGAGAAGGCCCGGGGCAGGGGGTGGATTTTAGCAATGTCTATAAATAAATTCCTGGTGGGAGGAATTAAGAAGGCTGAGCCGGTCTCCTCAGCAGCACCCAGTAACAGGAAAGGAGGCAATGGGCACAAGTGGATCCGAGAAAGAACTTTTTGACTGTGAGAGCAGCCAGGCACTGGAAAGGTTGCTCAGCAAAGCCTCCATTCTTGGAGGTCCCCAAAAGTCAACGGCACAAAGCCCTGAGCAACCTGCTCCGCTGAACCGTGCTCTGAGCAGGGAGGTTGGACTAGCTGAACTCCAGAGGTGCCTCCCAACCTCAACTCCTCTGCGAGCTGGTGAAGCAGTAGACCCTAGAATAGCCTAGCACACTGCATTTGCATATAGACTCTACGCAGAACTGCGCTGTATTGATCTACATTTAAAAAAGAAGCATTTTCCCCCTTGATTATTAAAACGACATACCCGTTTGCCTAGTGGTTTTTCTAAATCAACCATAAATTAACACAAATTAGAGAGAAACATATCCAATTGCTTGGAACAAAGAACACGATGTAATGTAACAAATCTAGACACACATTATGCCCTTCATGCAATAATAAACAGACTAGTGCCAAAGTACTAAAATTGCAATTCAATCAAGTAGATGTTGGAGTAAAATTCAGAATGCAAACAGGTTTCAGAAGCTGATGCGCACTCCTGAACAGTAACTTTACCTTGCAACCACTTGCATTCATTACTGGTTTTATAGATGCAAGTATTTCCAGTAAACGAGTAAAATACCTCAATGATTAACCCTTACACATCCTGTGTGGCTTGCACCCACCCTGTTTCTGTTAAATGACGGACAAAAAAAATGGAGATACTCTTTCATATATCTACAATTAAGGTTGATTTTGTGTTGGGTTGTTTTTTGGGGGGGTATTTCGGTATTTCCATAGGGACTTAGCAGCTATTCCGCCTATCCCAGCTCACAACTCTTCGAGCATAACGTAACTTTTCAGGGTATTCACAACCACAGAACGACTATAAGTGAATGTAATTAGAAGTGCAATGGTATCAAGTCATCACACTTACCTAGTTCTCATTCAGTTCCCTCATGTAACTCCTCAGCACCAATGCTAATTTTTATTCCTGATTGCGTCCTATCTTTTGCATGAGTTACTCAGTTGCCGAGCCTCATTTTTCCTTTCCATTAACATTCATGGTTTTCTTATCAGCGTGATTTCAGCTATAAATTTCCTGTACTTAAAATGCAAGGTTCTGGACAACTGCAACTTTTCTCTGGTGGTTTTTTCATCATCCCCGAGTTATACAAAGGCGTTCCTAATTCAACTTTGACTAGCACAGATTCTTATTGGGGAATAATATTCTCTCAAACACTTGAAGCTGAAATTTTGTTTCCTACAAAATCTGTTCTTGCCGGCTTTCGCCCATTGGTGGAAGTGATGCTCATTTCTTAATCCCAGAAATCAAAAAAGCCTGACAATTAGTTTCTTCTTACTGCCCATATTATTTTGCGTGCTAGTCTGACTCAGGCAAGGACACTACATTTATGAACGTTAACTCTGGGCAATTAACAAACTTACAAAGAATAAAACACTCCTATGCTTTTCAGTTCTATTTCCTACAGAAATTAAGAGTTCCCTGCCTCAGTCCTCACCTGCACCTCTGGAACTTATAGCCTGGTTTCAACCAAATCCAGCAAAGCGACACATCTCAAAAAGAATTCTATTCCCGCAAGATCCATTGAAATTGGCAGCTGGGTGGTGGGCAGTGGCCAAAATCGGAACCCCCACCACCAGAAGAACTTCTTGCCTTCACATGGAAGTCCTCTCCTCCCTTTGGTCTGCTATTTTTGAATAAAAGTGCTGAATATAGTTCTAGTTGACGTATGTATTTCAGATATGCAGTTTAGACTTGAGATAAAGACAGACAAAATAAAACTACCTTATGTCAAGTAACACCCCAAGCAACATGCAATGCTTCCGAATACAACACCAAACCTACACACACATTCTCAAGAAACTTTGAACGATAAGAAAAATACACTCCAGCATTTTTTCCACATGTAAGTCCAACTTTATCCTAAATTATGCCAGGAATAGCTTTAAAATATAGGATCCACAAGGAGTAAACTTTTCCACGTTTCTTTAAATTCCCCATGTTACATCAGAGTAAAATACTCTGAAATACCTGAAATAGGCCCGTTTAATTGAATTTGGGCCCCCCATATGCTAAAATGCTATACAGAGCTCTGTTCTTGTTGGTTTACATATTCCTTCACTTCAGAACTACAAAGCACCTGCGAAATTACTATCATTTTAAATTTTCAGATATTTATTTACATACATATAAAAAATTCTGTTTACAGCTAACGTAAGTTACAGGGTCCAGGATATTCACAGGCAACTCTGGAAAGGGTTTTACATTATACCGCTGGGCCATACGGAACCAGATTTAAAATCTACACTTTAAATCTCCACCTAAACTCTCTGCGATACTATGAACCGAGAAGTTCTTCGTGCCGGCTACACATTTCGCTGTGCAGGTTTGCCGGTCGCCGGGTCGCGTCGATGTTCAGGCTGGAGGTTCATGAATTACTTTTAGACGATGCCAATTTGCGTCGCCACCGCTCCTCCTCTCCGACACCTTTTTTTGCTGATTACTGCCATGTGTCTTCTGCTGGCACAGAGATGCACAGAAAAACACCTCGTAGACGGGAGCCATCTGAAAGTAACTATATCCCCCTCCCAGGGGCGGAACGGGGGCAGGAGCAGGCAGCTGGGGCTCACACCAACCTCAATCAGTTTAAGCCACACCGAGATCAAATCGTAGCCTGTTACACACCGCAAACTCCAAACAACGCAGTCAACTCAACCAGCACGATCTGAACCTCCCATCTTTATAACTTTGATGAACAAACGTGAACTAGTTGTGAACTGTTCGGATTAGGATACACTGAAAATGCAGAATTAGAAATGTACTTGAAATATAACGTTGCAAAAAATGCTAACATCTCTAAATATTAAATCCATATGTAAGCTGAACTGTAAATCTGGTTACTTACCCTACAAGAGCATTACAAATGTAGTAAATACTAAAATAACAATAAATTTTCTTAGTAGTCTGTGCAGATGTCTCATATTAGACTTCCGAACAAAACTCCTTAGCTCATGTTACGGATATCATCCAAGATTTCATCTCCACCATGAGGATTTCTGCTTGCCTCTTTTTCTTCCAGAGCTCATAATCACTGAAGAATTACAAGGTTTGATATTACCTTAGCGTCCAAAAAGGAACTGCAAGAGACGTTGTCTGTAAAAGTTTACCGGTGTTGAAATCATTTTGTTTGCTGCAAAGCATGTGTATTAAAATAATATTCCACACATAATATTCTGCACAAGGCAGCGTCGTGAAAGCCACTGTATCCAGTAATCATTCACACTGGTGAAAATTATAAACACTATCAGAACACGATGAAATTCTGATAAGCACTAAAAACTAGTAAAGGGAGAGGTTTAAAGGAATAGAACTAAATAATGTATTTTCAGAATTCAGAAATAAATAACAGGGTTTTCCAACCACGGCAACTGCCTAAGTATTACTTTAAGCGGTGTATTTGATAATTAGACTAAGTTAGACAGACAAACTTAAAAATTACTAGAAATTTTAGCATGCTTAAACTTACTGTAGTTTAGCTACAACAGACAAATATTAATTTTTCAGCCTCAAAAATTTCCTGCTGCACACGCCTGAGCCCGTAGCTGCCCTCTCTGTCCGGCTGGTGAAATGCAGACAGGGGCAGGAAGGACCCGAGGAAGCCAATACTGCAGCCAGGAGAAATGCGCATTAAAGAACACACTCAGGAACTGTGGACTTCTTTTCTTTAAAATTATATACGACTAGCTGACAATCACAGAATCCCAGACTGGCAGGGGTTG
This sequence comes from Stercorarius parasiticus, assembly GCA_013396915.1. Classification (NCBI taxonomy): domain Eukaryota; kingdom Metazoa; phylum Chordata; class Aves; order Charadriiformes; family Stercorariidae; genus Stercorarius; species Stercorarius parasiticus. The sequence continues at coordinate 903,195 of VWZL01005707.1, forward strand.
GAAGGGCCCTCTGGAGATCACCCAGTCCCACCCCTGCCAGAGCAGGGTCACCCAGAGCAGGGGGCACAGGAACGCGTCCAGGCGGGGTTGGAATGTCTCCAGAGACGGAGACTCCCCCACCTCTCTGGGCAGCCTGTGCCAGGGCTCTGCCACCCTCACAGGAAAGAAGTTCCTCCTCATGTTTAGGTGGAACTTCCCATGCTCAACTTTGTGCCCGTTACCCCTTGTCCTGTCGCTGGGCACCACTGAAAAGAGCCTTACTACGAATATTTTTAATATATATACACAATGGTATTTTGGTGTTTACTAATTGAAGAAAAAAAAATTTAAAATTGATTATAATTATTTATGTTTCTGTCTCTCCCCACTACTTTGGTGGAGTTTGCAATAACCCTGTGAACTACACGCGTTTCTTTGCGAGTAAGAGCCCCCTTGAGAACACGAGGAGGGGGGAATAGCATGGTAAGGTGTAACGCCTCTCACGTTTCCCAGGCTCGGAGCCTCCACAACGTACAGCCGACGCTAGCTGTCATCCTAAGGCACAGTGAACTCCTCGGGGTAAGGAGGGCTCTTAACAGTTAGCATTTTACATGAGCATGCCAGGAAAGACATATAATTGGAATTCTGTGCAAGGGGGCAAACGCGGAGATTGTGTTATCTGTTGAACGAAGAAGTTTGTGTTGCGATGGAATTATTTTCCAGTGAAGCTTCCTGAGAAGGCATAGATACTTCTCTGTCCTGGCAAAGGACGGATTTAACAAGTTGAAGACGTTCTCGCCACAGATGCCTGCTCCGTCCCGCTGCCGGAGGTCACCTTTTCTTGGGCTTCGCCTCGCAGACGCGAAGCAGCTCGTGCCAGCGCTCGGCATCCGCTTCACCGCAGCGAGCCAGGTAAGGGAGTCTCGTGCTGTTGATGCGAGCCGGGCAACACAGAGCGACTCCTTTGGCTTCCAAGAGCTCCTCATTTGGTCCATTTAACTGTCTCCTCCGTGGAGACTGAGTGGAAAGAGGAGATGCTAACGAGAAGGTAAGAGAAGCACTACTTTAAACTGCTCTAGCTGGATTCACAGTGCCTTTCCCTGGGGTTTTAGTAAGTCTAAGATTCTTTGAAAAGAAGCTCAAAACTGATACGGAAATATCAGTGGAAAAATAATGGTGTTTTACAGAAATACTCATTAATGTACTTCTTTTTAAAAGATTACACAGCAAAGGCTCTCACACCAGGAAACATGCGTTTGTCTTCTATTACAGAACTGCGTTACAACTTGATCAGGATAAAGTGTTTATATCATATCACGCTCCTCTTTCTCCTGGCAAATTTGAAACTGCCTTGTTTGTTTTACTTACTACCATTCAAATGTTAAAAGATCTGCCACCTACTTCTCAACGCGGTAAGTCACAGGTTCAGGAAAAGGCCTTAGCACTAGCAGAGAATACCACAGAGAAGCCAGATTAATTCTCACTCCTTCTGCTACTGCTATTCCTACCACAACGCAGAAAAAAAATAATATTAAAACAATAAAAGTAACATAAGGCAAGGTTAATACAAGATTCTGCCTTCTGGTGATTGTTTAAATATTCTCTTAAAAGTTTAAAAGCTGGTACAGATGTTTGTTCATGCCTAGAGGCATTACTTTCACTACTTTGGCGCTAGTACCACAGCGATATCTCAACTTTTATTGTGCAGAATATGACATTTCAAAATCGGTATGTACCAAAACAACTAAAATGATCACGATTTCCTTAATATTACGCCACTGCCCTATTCTGCTCTGCGCCTCCCTCACCCCTCGCCCTTCCCCAGGAAGGTGGGAGGGTTACCTGCTCCCAACACCTCCCAGCTGGGAGAAGGACACCACAAGAGCTGCCCCAGCCCCTCAAACGACGTCTTTTATGGCACGTCATGGTGGGTAAAGTCCCCAGTGGCAAGTTCCATCCATACAGTGGGATCAGACCAGTGGGAAAAGGTGGAGAGGGGACACAGGGAAAGGGACCAAGACTGTGGTCTGCCTGATCTACCAAATCTCACCAGTCTGTTTCCGGAAAACTTCATAAGTACGGTCACACTTGGTGGTACTGCGATTTTTCTTACTTTTTCAAACTACAAATGAGGATAGATTCAAATAATATCGCTTACAACTGTTTACCAAACAACTCAAAGAGCTCAACTCGCTCACAATAACTCTCTAAAAGGATATAGCTATGAGCTGGTTATCAACATCTAAAACAATTCATTTGGAAAGATCATTTTTATTTAGGAAAATTAACTGTTAATGTGGAAACGAGCTAAAAGCTGACTTTGAAAACAGCTGTGCCATCCATTGATGTAGCTGCAGACAGGCAGCACCCACTTCCAAGAGTGCGGTCTTGCACCGCGAAAATGATCTACTGGGAACATGAAAAAGTTATTACAGGGAGATCAGCTGCGTTTGTAACTGCCCATACAACCAATCATGCAGCTAAATTTAATGAGCTCTTGACATTATTGCAGTGTCTCAACGGTCAGCACACAGTTGTTTCACATCTCTGGGCACATTTCAGGAACCTACCCAAAAATTCCAAGTTTCTTCTAGCACTTCCTCACAGACAGTTCCCAAACTCTTCCCAAAATAATTATTCTATTATTATTATTATTATTGTGTATGGATCTGAATTTTATCATTTAAGTCCAGCAGAACTGGACAAAATGTAGCCATGCACCTGAAATCTTCTCAAAATCGATGTTTTTGTTAGAAAGTAGTAACCGATGTTAATCCTTTTCTGCAAATGAACTCTTTTACGTTTTATTTTTCATGAAATGGACAAGTGTCCTATGCAAACAGATTTTTTTTTTTGGTGACCTACAGCTACCTTTCAAAGAAAGGAAAACTTCAGAAGAAAACAAAGAAACATTTTTCTATTCTCTACAATAAAACGCACAGACCCATTAGAACTGAATTTTTAAAATAGTATGTGTCACGGTAAGCGAGGTCATGTCTTGCAGAAGCACTACGAAAGAAGTGTATTATATTTCCACATCTATTTTCTGATCAGTAAAGTACTAGCAAGGTTTCCAGGAAGCCAGAACTCTAAAAAGTGTATGACGCACATACGTGTTGATGGTATTTTGGATGCCTAACGGATTTCCTCATAGGACACCTGACATCCTCTCCTTACCTTGCCATTGTTATGGACTAGAATTTAATGCACCAATATTTCTTGAGTTTATATGAGATAGTTCAGGTTAACTAAAAAGGAAAGGTTCTCACAGCCATAAACTTAAAAATTAAAAAAAAAATAAAAAAAAAATCAACGCATTAGACAGAGCAGACCTTTTCACAGTGCCTTTAAAAGACAGGAAACATCATCAAGAATGTTCATTGCGCCGTAACGAAGAGATGAGATTTGAGGGTCACGCTCCATCTGCCGTAAGGGTTGCTCCCTGAAGAAGGCAACCCTTTCATGAGCCGGATAAAATCCCCTCTCCTTCACCAGGCTGAGATTACACCACGAACTTCATCCCTCTGCCTGCACGCTCAACGTCCTTACCGAAGCTGGTCAGCTTCTTTGGGATACCTTAAACCTTGGACACAACTACCGAACTCACACTACTTCTGAGCTTTTTCTCTGGGTCTGCGATGCTGGGATGTTCATCCAGACAATCGCTTTGAACCTGGTAAGCTGTTGGATAAATAACGGGATGTTACTATGCGGGATCAGAAAGCTGAGTCCCTGACAGGTCCCCGGGCTGGGTTCTGTGAAGGGGAAGATGTTTTCACAAGGCTGTGCAGTGGCAGATGGAGCAGAATCCTGGATTACCTTAAAAGACATCTCTCCAAGTTTAGAAGAGCTTTGCACTGTTGAGTAAACTAAGCCAGAAGCCTAGGCCTGCATCCTTCTGGGTCCTTCAGTATTTCTTAAGACCATCTAAGAACAAAGCACGAAAACCGAGACAGGGCAGAGCCGGCAGCCAAGTGACCGAGTGGAGCAGCCTTCTTGTCAAACGGGCTGTCAAACTTTCAGCCCAATTATAAGATGCATCCAAGAGATGCATTTAGATCATCACTTTGCGCACAAGTACAACCACTAGAATCAGAAATTCAATTTACAACTTGCCATTTTCACTTAAAAAAAAAAAAAATAAAAATCAACCTGAACTCGCTTCTTCAGACACATTTGCTACTGAAAAAAACATAAAACTGGACACCTTCAAAAGCACCATTTCTGGGCCGCCGACAATCTACAGAGCTGGTGTTGCCCCTGGCTTGCTAGGTAATGAAAATAACACTTGTAACTGAGACATGGGTCTTAGCACAAAGAACCATCAAATGTTTTTCATTATTTTATGCAAATAACGTAAAATACTGCAGGGGCGAGGGGGGGCATTCACCTCATCTGATGTTACCCAAGGAGCCAGGGATTTACTTGAAGCTCTCTTTGATTTAGGTGCCCTCTACTCAGTAAGGAGACGCTCAGTAAGCCCCTCCCTGGGATGATAAAATAACTGCTCCGGATCAGGAGACCTTCAAGCAGCTCAAGCTGGGTGAGAAGCCAGCTCCTTCTTGCAGCAGCACCTCTTTCCCTCACGTCTTTTCCAGTCTAAGCCACAGAGCCATCACGTACTCAATCCACGTTTCCTTCGTTAATGTTTGTAAATACATTAAACTGATGTTAAGGAAACTATACCACAATCTAGATGTTTTAACAAAATTTTGAACTGTTTCTAATGAAACTCTCATCTGCGTTTCACATTCGATTTTCCTGCAGAATCACAGCTAAAACTGAGTAAAAGTGCCAGGTCTAGGACATCAGAGCATGCAGTCCAACATGGCACGAGCGAGTTCAACTCTTTTCGAATAGGCAGGTGCTAAATGTCAATACAGCACATGGCAACAATTATCCCACGAGAACAACTCACATCTGAAAAATATCTTACGCCACTAAAAACTTAGGAAAAAAAATATTTTTAAAGTGTATTTTTGTTTGTTTATGGAAAAATAAGGCAAGTTATAAAAATATAAAGGCTTATCTAGAAACATGATTTTTAACTAGAGGAGAAAAACAGATTAAACACTTTAATTAATGCTTTCATTAATGAAACATCTGCAGGTAATAGAGTTGAGTCTTCCTCTAGAAGACACCATTGATTACTTTCATAAGTGTTAAGAGATACTTTTTTCCCCCCTAATATTGCATTCAAGTAATTCTCAGCACTGATTAGTCCTAAATGTCACCAGAGTCCACCTCACCCTACCGTGCCCAGTGAGCCACAACACAAATACGTCTGAAGAGCCTGTTTGGTTCGGCTGACAGCAAAGGACGAACAACCCCTAGTCAAGTGCAATAACTCTAAAACGACTTGTCGTGATAAGGAGTAAAACTGAAGGAAAGCACATCATCAAGTCACTCGATACACTGAACTGTGTGAAATGACTTAACACAAATGTCTTCAAATACAACACCAAAGAGCTCAACCAATTTCTTTATGCTTTCCAGAACACATCAGCTGTCCCCTGAACCCTCTCATTAAGTATTGCTCTGAAGTACACCGACACTGCGCTTTATCTAGCGAAGATTACAGGGCTCCACACATCGCTCTTTCAGAAAACATAATTTAATTCTGTATCTTCTGCATTTCCAGCCCACAAACGGTGCAGAAGACCAAACGATTTGGTCATCTCCCAGCAGTTAAAGGCCTTTTTGATGACAGAATAGGCACTCTGAAAGCAGTACAGCAAAAGATGAAACCCACCCATAGCTGGTTGTGAAATATTTGCTCCGTGGAACTGACTCAGGTGTTCCAAATCGCCACTGACAAATCCTGAATTTCCCAGAGTGGGGTGTGTGAACACACGGACTGCCAACTAATGAAGTAAAGCCTCATTCAAAGTAAGAGTAGACTGAAAAAATAATATTTAAACGTCAAAGATAATACAAACAAAACCAACAAAACATCCTTGGGTACAGAGATGACCAGTTGGAAACACCTTTTCATCTCTCAGCTACTCCTGGACAGTCCCTGCAAAAACAGTGCTAGGAACAAACTGTGGGGCCAGTTCCCTGCTCCACCAAAATACGTCACCTTCCTTGATGTTAATTGTACTCAACCGCATAAACGAGCAATGAGAACACGTATCTGCGACACAACAACGCTAGAACGCTCTCTTTCCAACCATAAATTTAGCACTTTTGTATCATCAACACTGAAAACAAGAGCTAAACAAAACGACACAGCTCACTGTGCTATTATCATAGAATCACAGAATGGTTCAGGTTAGAAGGGACCCTAAAGATCATCTAGTTCTAACCCCCAACAGACTATAACAACAGATTAACAAATTCAAGTCCAGAAAAAATTAAGCTCGAGGTAAACTTTCTTTCCTACAAATTGCAGCAATGCAATTGAAATTAAACTGCTTTTAGCTTAAATCCTGTTACCACTGGAAACTCTTTTTCAAAAGTCAGCAGCTTCGGCATGATTGTATTTCTGGCCTGTTCCCTCAACAGTCTCAAAAGACTTTCCTGTAAAACAGCTGAAGTGCACATCCCACTCTGCAGAACACCAGAGTGCAGAGTATCAGGGTATCCATCACACACAGGAGACGCGATTCCTTCTTTCCCAATAAGGCATGCAAGAATAAATCAATCGACCAAAAAAAGATCCCAGCAAATCTTAGTGAAAGAATCCTGAAACAAAAAGCTCCTTTCTGCTAACTTAATAATAAACTTCAGATAAAGAAGACATTATAGGTTATCTCACCAAATTTCATTATTCCATATTTAAGGGAATGCTTTCACAAATACTCCTGAAATCTGTGAGTAATCTCTTATACCACGATTTACAGGGATTTGGGGGATTTTAGTCATTTCTCTGAAATCCAAGGAAGGAACAAAAGGATTTCGTCTTTACTTTGTTTCCCTAATGGCAACCACCACCACCCACCGCCGCCCAGCACACAACCCCTCGCGCTGACGCTTGCACAGGGCTACCGGTGAGGCCAGGAGCTCCTTACCTCCCACCAGCCAACCAGAGCCGTGCATCAGAAGGCTATAACCTTACCATTTCGAACAGGCTTATTACAAAGCTGGAGAAAAAGAGAGAGTTTTGTTGTTGCTGCTGTTTTTATTTTCTTTCCGGAATACCCTGCCTGCCTTACTCCTTCTACCACTGTTACAAATATTGTTATTAGCATCGGTTGGTAGAGACAGAAATCCTTTGAGCTTACAAACACCCATATCTACACATCACTCCCTACTTTGCAAAAAGTATTTCCAGTCTTGAGTCGCCTCTTCTTTTTGGAACCCCGAAGAAAATATTCGGTCTTCCCTCCATGGGCTCCCGCAGTCGCCAATGACCAAAATTGTTCCTTCGCTGGACCAATTTCCTTTTCACACAACCCAGGTTCAGGTGGTGGTTAAACAGAAACAGCTTTGTTAACCCACGGCTCATTAGAAGCAGTGAAATAAAATAAGCGCAAAACATGAAAAAGACAAAATCTGAGAGAGAAGATCCCCAAACGCACCCCTCCTTTTCCAGAAGTATTTAAACAACGAAAACAAAAGGAGGTTGGGAGCAGGAGAATATTCAGGGATTCAAATCTGAACCGAAAGACAACCCAAACGATGTGCAGCATCTTTGCAGGCTGCTCACAAATCACCCGCCTCTAAATTAAACACAGGAAACAGGAAACACCGCGTGACCCCCCCCATATTTGTCATTATTTGCACTATTGTCACTATCTGCAAGGTACGGTTGACCTCACGCGGACCTGAATGTTCACGGACCGCGGGGAATCGTTACAACAGTGAAAACACGGGAGACAAAAGCAGAACGGGGCAGAGCAGGCGGCACACGCCCCGCGATCGCTGAAATTCAGAGAGATCAGGTTACCCACATTGAAGCACGTACACACCAGTGTAAAACACAGAGTGATAGTTTCAGCTATCCGATTTCAGAGCAAACCTTGTAGAAATACAATGCTGCCATACACCGAGTTGTAATCTGGACAACAGTTTAGTAGATCAGTCGTGTCACAGATGCTTGGCTGGAAGTTTGAAAATAAACGTAATAGTTTTGATGAACAAAAATGAACTATTGTGCTCACCTAAGTCTCTTTCAAATAAACATTTCGCAAAATAATACTTTAAGACACTTTATTCATACAATCAAAACGATCCTGTCACATAATAGCAGGTAAAAATTTGCGTTAGAGGCATTAATGTTTTTAACACTCTAGTTTACTTGGCCTCAATTACAGCCCCCTTTGACAACAAAAGCAATACTGACAGAAACCCTACATGCTGTTAAGAGGAGCACATCAGACTTGAATACATTCTCCTTGGTGAAAATATAGTGTCAGTGGGTAGACAAAGGGATTCATGCCGAGCGGAGGAACCAAGTAAAACAAAAACACCAGCCATGAACTTCCAGTGGGGGGGTTAGAAAACTACTCCCTTCCCAGCACTGGGAAGTACCCAACTTTACTGACTAATACACCCAATTTCCGCAGCGACGAGGGCTTGAATATTTCAAAGAAAAATGTCTAGTCTTTACTGTTACAAAGATATTTTAAATGTAAACCAAGTGGAAAGTAGCACGTTACTGTTTCAGTTCCCAAGTTCGTGTCTTTGGGGTGTTTTCTCCTGCCGCGCCCAAAGTGCACCCACACGGTGCATGAGGTTGCTGGGGGTATTTCCGAACACCAGAATGCCACTTCTTTGAGCAAATTGGTATCTTCAGACCCACCTCTGTAATTTTCCCTTTGAACTGCAGTGATGACAAAGCTTCCAAGCCGGAGACAGCCTGTTTCACAGAGGCTGGAGCACCAGGTGAGCTCAGAACACACTCACGGCTGGTTCACTATGAGCCAAGTTCATACAGACTCAGTAAAATACATCAACTATTCTGATTCACGGAGTAATCCATTTTGTTCTCCCGCTGCATAAGGGTTTTTTTCCCCCCACCTTTACTCACCCAGGACTTTTTTTTATAGACAGGAATATCGCCTCCTCGCTTTTCTATGCCCTACCTCCTCCACTCGCCGTAAACCGAATGCTATTGCAGAATTATGCTATTCAGCCCCTGCAAAAAGTGAAATTGATAATCGGCACCTTTCCACGCTCCTTCAGAAACAACCGCGCAGAGCAGCGCACGACCAGAAGCTATTCATCAGACCAGACGGATCATACAGAAGTGGGCTATTACCAGCACAGCCCTTATAATACAGAAAACACTGAAGGAGGCAACAGCAGAAGTTTGATAGAGGCAGAAAAGGAGTTCACTACTTCTGGAAATTATAAAAGAGGGTGGTTTCGGTAAGGTTTGGTCTTTGTATCAATTGGCTACTGCCTAGCCTGAGAGCGACTCGAAAGATGCACTTCCTGAAGCAAAGGGGAAAAAGGAAATAACGATGAGGACACCGATGGAGATAGTATGGAAAAGTTCAATGTGCTGAGTTATTTTAAGTTAAGAAAAAATGCCAGGAATCCAGGAAAGAAAAAATATTACAAGCGGTAGGCATTTTTAGTTTAATTTTTTTTAAATGTATTAGGAAGAAAGTTAAGAGTACAACTTTAAGGGGAAATAACGCACCCAGTAAAACTGATTTAAACCCTCTAAATTGCAGCCGGGATGATCACAAAGAAAATGTCTGAAGGACTTATTTATAATTAAGTAAAACACTGGTTACCTGAGGAAGAATAATTCACTAGTACGACTTACAGAAAACTGAAACAAAATGGTAAGAACAGTTTTACCACTGTCCCGTCATCAGTGGGGCCGCTCAATTCTGGGCTAGTCATCAGTCTACTCACTGATGTTTAGGAATAATTAAACCTGTCAGGGCAAGGAAGAGGAATAAATTAGTACACCATTAAAAGCCCTTTTCAACCCTAATTACAAGCTGGTTTTGTGAAAAAAAATTAAAACCAACATGTGTTAGGGGTTTTCTGTTGCTTCTTTTGTGTTGAAGAGCTTTAGTTTAAATTGCAAAAATGAGAAACTGAAGCGAGCCTTGTACAAGGTCCTTAACTTGCTATCCATGTACAAATATTGTAACATCAAAGCCATTCTCGGATTGCTTCCAGAACTTCTGGCAGCGTTTCATACCATTTGAAGAACACCTACTTCACTATCGGGGCCATGAAATGCTTCTCCAAACACTGACCGATATTAGGGCACATTACCAAAGGAGAAGCACATACAAAAATATTGTTTTGGGGGGAAAAAAATCACAGAATGTTATTACTATTTGGCTTCTTAAAACAAAAACCAAACTCACAACACAGACATACCACAATAAAACAGAACGAGCGCCTAATACTAGCACATTTAATATAAGAAGCCTATATGAGTCTGACCTGAGGTCCCTACGCTTTTAAGCGGAAATAAATCCAAGACACAAACCTGTCAAGATTAAGCAACTAAAACCTAATCATAAAAAAAATAAATACTTAAGAATGTAATTCTCTTATTTTCTGGTTTGTTTTGAAAGTATTTCTTCTACTGGACAGCCTAAATATAAAAATTAGGAGCCTTCTCAGGTCTTACCTATAGTAAGTACTGAATTGCTACCAAAGAGATTTTTTTTTCTCCCAATTAAAACCATGTTTGCTCTAGAAAGGTGTCAATCAATAAAAGGCAGTCTTACATGGATGTAAATTCTTGGGTATTCTGAAAGGCTGTAACTTTGACAATTCGTTAAAAAACAAAAAAAAAGATAAATGGGTATACAAATTAAAACTCTTAAATCTTTTCTCTCCCCCAAATATAGCACTGTTTTTCTCTGCTTGTTAGGTCACCTGAGCAGAATCTACTTTAGAATCGTGGAAAACAGGACAAATCGGGTCTTATCTTCAAAGGTGGTGGTGGGAAAACCCAAAGGAATTTCAAACCCCTGAGATATCAGCGAAGAATTTAATTATGAAGTGATTTACTGCAGTATTTTGACACCATAATCTGCCAGCAATACAGGAATAGGTCAAAGAAAAATTCAAGGAGCCCTGGTTCATTAGTATATTTTCAAATGTTTAATATGTATACTTTCAAATGTTTAATATAACGCCAGATAAGAACATCAGAAATAGAAATTCTTTTTTTAAGAGATCTGGAATAAAACTCCTTAAGATACCATGGCGGAATTAATATAGACAAATTTGAGCTCCCATCTATACTGGAAAAATGACTGAACTGGATATTCCAGCAATAAGAGCAGCTTTGCCTAATTTTAGCTCTCCTAAAATCCCCACTTAGGGAAACTTTCACATTCAGCGCTGTGGGACTGGAGACGTCTCAATAGCAGACAGCACAGAAATGATGTTGTAACTTACAGATAACCTGCCCCATCGTCTTCTCCTCATCAGATGCTCAGATCAGTCCACAGAACCCCCCTTTAACAGGCTGGCCCGGTCTTCCCAGTATCACTCCAGCAAGGCTTGCAGTCTTTCACCACAGCTCACTGCGCATGGCGCTCACTTTGGGGATAATGCTATGAAAGCACAAAGCTGGTGGGCTCTTTCTACCCATTATAAGAAAAGATTTTGAAAGAGGGGAGATTTAGATTGGATATCAGGAAGAAATTCTTTGCTGTGAGGGTGGTGAGACACTGGCCCAGGTTGCCCAGAGAAGCTGTGGCTGCCCCATCCCTGGAGGGGTTCAAGGCCAGGCTGGACGGGGCTTGGAGCAGCCTGGGCTGGTGGGAGGTGTCCCTGCCCAGGGCAGGGGGTGGAACTAGGTGGTCTTTAAGGTCCCTTCCAACCTAAACCTTAAAAAAAATCCTGTTGAAATATGGGAGAAAACAAACAAGGGGAGGGGACAAGATGCAGGGACAGCCAGGTCCCTGGGGCAATGTGCGCTGAGCTCCTGTGAGCCAGGGACAGGGACAGCATGGCCGCAAGTCTCTGCCCGGCCACCTAACCAAAACACAGCAGGCCTTCTTCACGCTAAGGGGCACAAGCACATGTCTTTGCACAACCACTTGAAACAACAATAGAAATGTCTTCTAGGATGGCCCATAATGAAAAATAACTGTGGCACCTCTGAAGTGCCACGTGTTGCTGCGGTGTGAGCGGAGCGAGCACTTTGCCCAAGAGGATATTAGGACTTGCTAAAACTACACCAAAGCAGGGATCACAGCAGGTGTCGGGCAGCTGCAGGATCCTCCTTGCCCTAGCAGCAGGGATGCATGCCCACCCCCCCAAGGCCAGCCCACGGCCACCCTCTGGAGAGGACAGCAGAGAGCAGAGCGGTCCCCGCTGTACAGTCACCCCTAGTCACGATACCTGAACGTCCCGCGGGCACGGCCGGCAAATTGAGCAGGAATCGAGTGAGAGTCCATCAATTCTGAACCCTTTTATGTGGCTTCTCTAAAATTCTCCATTAACTTTCAAATGCACAAAGTGTCCTCCCTGCTACAAACATAAGCACAGCATTTGAAACGTTAAACAGCTGTCACTTTTCATTCCCGTATCAGTAATGTAACCTCAAATTATAATTCTTTTTGCATAAAAACGCCTTGGGGTAAGCGACCGTTTTTTAGCCAGTTATTTGTCACTATGCCCACTGTTGAGCAGCACTTTAATAGCTGTTGTAGTAAAATCTCGCACTGATATTTTCATATATGCTAGGGCAAAACTTACCTCAAACCATTTATTAGAGTCAATAAAAATAAATCTCTTTACAGTGTATTTTAGGATAAACTACCTTTTTTCTGGACTAACTGATCACTTGCCATATAAACCACCTGTGCAATGCTAGCCAGGTACTAATGAGTGATATCTTACAGTACCATGTAGTTATTCTGAAACAAGACTGTATTTGATAAAGTTCCACCAAACTGATAAATACAATTTACCATAATGGTGTATTTCTGTCTTTTGTGTTCACCGTTCCAGTATATATAACAATATTTCCCATATTACTGTCATGTTAAAATAATAAAAATATTTTGTGAACCTCACTGCTAATGCTATTGCTAAAAATTGCATATACTTGAACCGAAATAATTTATATTGGGAGATTAAGTTATGAAAAAAATACTAATTTAAGACACTTTCACAAGTACAGTTAACGGTTGGAAGGACATGCTTTGTAAATTAGACATTTCATGTCTCACACTGAAATTATTTCTTGATAACCACTCTACTGTCTCTACCCGTCCATACTGTTTATCCGATGCTGCTTTTAAATGGCTCTTTTCTGTTTGAGACGAAACAAGAGAATAGACTTTAAGGTCTTCAGTGTCTACCAAGAACATGGAAACAGCAATCAATCCTCCCTTTACACATGGAATCATGGAATGTGTTGGGTGGGAAGGGACCTTTAAAGGTCATCTAGTCCATCCCCCCTGCAGCGAGCACATCATCACAAGCATCCAAATAAAAACTGAAGGACGCTTAAATCTGATAAACAGTTCCAGGGTCAGATTTGATTACACAAAAGTCCCGAGTTTCAGCAACTTAAGAGTTTTCTCTTTAGAAAAAAGTTTTATTAAACATACGTGCACACTTCCAAATGTCTGGAATTCCGAGCACCCACTCGCAGCCTCTTGCACACAGTCCTTGCAAAGCAAAACTGAGTTCAAGGGCATGCAGATGACCCACGGAAATTTTATTTGTCTACATTTTTCTCCTAAATTCACACGAAGTCCAACGAGCTGTAACGAATGTCAGAGGAGAGGAGAACATTGTGTACAAAACTCGGTTACTGAAAAGAAGTGTTTCCACATCTGCCTCTGCTCAGTTCCATTCTGCACAGACCATAAAGTGACACAGCGCAGACAGAACGAAGAAAATCCAGAGAAGTAAATCAAAAATGGCTGTTGAACTCTTCTTACTAACAAGTTAACAGAGACTTACAATCCAACATGCATAAGAGTCAAAGCACCTGTCTCAGAAAATTATAAAACCAGAGAGGAACTTTGTGAAGAACACAGTTCCCCTCTACACGTATTACAAACACGTCAGCAACAGAAGGCAGGAGGCAGCGACGCTGTTAGCGTTATCCCAGTAAAACAGCAGCCTTTTCCTTCCAGCCTTCAGTGAAATTCAAGAAATAGGCAAAGCGATAAGATACGTCTAACACCCCAACAATATTATTAGTCACTAGATTTGCAGAATGACATTTACAGGGCGGCGCGAGCATCTACTTTATCACTGGATGGCCGTAAAGAACAGAGGCGGGCTAAGCCACGGGGACCCAACCCCACTGGAATCTAAAACTGCAGGAGACCGCTTGGGTTACCAAGACCAGCGCTCTTTCACTGCAGGTAACCCTAGTAATGAGTTTACGACAGAATTAAGTATAGCTATTGCACAACCTATCGCAACATTATTTTGCCCTTAGAGCTGAAGAGTTAAAAAGTTTACTTTTCACTTTTACCTGCAGGACTCCAAGTTAGTCGCTTATCTATCCAAGCCTCACGTGGAGATGTTAATAATACCCTTTTTTGCAGCTTTTTTTCAAGTTTATTTAAGGTAGCTAACTGTTCGGAGCAGGAATCATCCCTTATTAAGTTCATGTGGTTCTTGAGACGCGTTGCTGGTGCCAGTGTAACTCAGGTCTGTGAGTGCACATGTCTTTCATTACCTCCTCACGTGGTGGGTTTTGGAAAAGACCTCGCCTCCCGCGTGAAAGGAGGCGAATCAAGATTGCAGAGCAAAGAAACTTAGTTGAGGGGCACCAGCCTCATTTGTTTTAGGGCATTTCAGCCTGAGCAGTTGAAAGCAAAGCAAGTACATGCAATTGAAAATAGGCTTAGAAAGGTTCAGACTGATAAATTGTACTGACCAACGCCGCTACAAGCCCGTCTACAAAACAGATTACTTAAAAGTACACTTGTGCATTTAAGGAGAAACCTCAGCACCATTTAAAAAATGGTTGTTTACTACCCCAAAAAAAAAAAATCTACTCCTCTTCGTTATAATGAGAAATACCCCAGATACACCAAGCATGGAAATACAAGGCAGGGGTGGTAAATATTCCAGGGGTGGTAAATATAAGGCTAAGTCAGTGCTCATTCCAACGAGGCTGTCAATGCCCCGGGGTTTTTTTTAAAAAAATAAATAAAAATTAAGTACATGCTTAAATTATTACTTCCTGTCTTGCAAAAAGTTTAAGTCACCTATTTCGTTAAATACTGTTGAAATCAGGGGGACATATACACATACTTAAATTCGCTCCCTACGGAGCTGAGCGCTAGAGCATGTGCTAAAGGCGCCTTTGGGAATTAGCGTCCCGCCCTGCCCACCCTCGCAAATATTTAGGCACATGTTCAGTTTCGTTACCATGAATATTTCCATTGATAAACACAGCCATAGCTGCTCGCGGGAACAAGACTTCGAGCGCTGCTGAGAAGGCAATTACACTGAGCGCATTACAACTGCAATCTTACTTCTCTTTGTAAATGAAAATGACACAGAGGGGAACGAGAGACTGATCTGTCCGAAGAGGTAAGAGTAGGGGAGTCAAAACCTCTAAGGGGAAAAATACACTACAAAGGTAAAGCAAGTTATTGTCACGGCTGACAAAGAGAAAAGTCAAGTTCCTTTGCTCAACTTCCGCCTTTTTTTCCGAACTCACTGTACTTCAACGGGGTATATAAATTGACAACAACACAGTGTGTGTATTTTTAATTGCGCATAATTAATGAACAGTCCTCCCTTTAACTGCAATCAGGACCCCTATATAGGAAAATGTAAGCCAATTGATGCCATATGTCCCTCTGAATTGTTATTCCAGATGTATTCCTTGGAGTCACAGAATTGAAGTTCCTGTTTCCTTTAAATAACACATTCCTGGAAACTCAAATGAAGCAATTTTGAGTATAAAGCAGTTTGTTAATATGATTAATTTTTTTTGTAATAGTCAGTTCCTCCACCATTTTTTCCCTATAGCCTAAGTACAAAATAAAGAAACGATTTACCAATGATATATTAAATTGTCAAGAAGCACACGTGCACTTAGCTTTAGTTTTTAGCCTGAGGTTTCTACGGCCAGAATGGTGACCTTACACTTCCACAGCCGTTTGAGAGCTCGTTTCTAAGTTTTAATTTCCATTAGCAGAGAAGAACTTCACCCTTACGGTGAAGCAGTTGGATTTGATCAGAACACTTGTTTTAAAGAAACTGCAGAGTTTCATTATCTTTCCTTTTGCCTTTAGCCTGCCACAAAGAAAGAAGTAACGCAATGCACAGCTTTTGTGGGAATATTTGCTTAATTGAAAGTTAAGCGTGCTAAGTACTGCGAACAGAAAATCAGAAACGGGGAAGGGAGTTTCAGCAAGAGCTTTCCCACATTGCCCTGCCAACAACCTCAACCTTGCTGGGCCGTTTTCTCTAAGGGCTAGAAGTAATTAACTTTCATTGCTAAATCAGTCTTGAGCCTGTCTTGAGCAGAAAAATCACTTATGCTTAATTGTACGTGGGGATGTGGTGAGCAGTCTATTCGGCAGACTAGTTTTTTGCAGCTCTGCAGGATACTTAAAAATGAACGGTCATTATTTTATCCAGGCAGTCACTTCCATAACACGTATTTCTTACAGAAAGCACTGCTACTTCAAAAAAGGCTAGTTATTTAAGTTACATAGTTCCACTAAATATTTTTTGAGGGTTGTTGAGTTTATAAACACAAGTTTCTTAGAACTTAGAAACTAAGTTTCTAAAACTTAGGAACAATGAAACTGAATATTTATTCTACTGTAATAAACATATTAATATTATAATTTTACCAATTACAGTACAAATATTTTTTTTAAGTATGTATAAAAAGAAAAAACTAAACTGCCCATCATTTTTAATACAGGAAGATGTGGATATAATATATATATGCACAGTCATACACACACATCTGAAAACATGCACACGTCCAGAGGAATGTTCTCCATGACCTTACGAAACTCTGCATACTGTTTGCTAATCAGAACCACATATTCTTCACCTGATTCCACCAACAAAGAATTAGTTTCCATAAAATTGTAACCGACAGGAACAGATTGGTTTCATGGTTCAGAGTGGGAGAACTGTTTCAACAGTTCATTCATGCAGACATTCCTGCTGCTGGTAGACCAGATCTTCACCGATCGTAACCATCTCACACTAAGATACTCGTCAAGAAAAACAATATAAATCTTTCTGAGAAGACAGAAATTTAATATTGTAAAAATATTACGATAATGCAGGCAGTTACTACAGAACTTTGACAATATTAAGTTCAACGAACGCCCATTATTGCTGATTCTTGAAGAACCCACAATGCTTACATTTGAGAACTGAGCAACGTCAGTTGACCTTTTCCACCACAAAGACTTGCCCTACATTCGAAGAGGTATGTAAATGTCTAAGGCCAGACTGCTCTCCTAAACATGCTCTTATCTAGGTTCAGGGTTGGCCTCCCAGAGCAAACCCATAAAACTTGTTTAAAAGAAGGAAGAAAATAAAAGATTTTAAGTACCAACTGATTTCGGATGAATGGAGCATGGCACCAGACTTACGGTGTCCACAAAACCAGCTGTTCTCACCAGTGAGGATCACCATCTGTCATACCATGGAGATGCTCCACAGTCTCTTCCTTCCCACCACCAAGTAACACTACAGCAGAGGTACTTCACCCTGTTTCCGGTATCAGTTCCAAATTCTAGTAATTCTCCCTACAAATCTGAGAAAACAAACAGTATTTTCTCGCATCTTCACTTTTTGGAAGGCGTAGTAAAAGCCTTAGCCTTTATAAACTGGAATTACTTACTGTAGGTACCGTCTTTTGATTTTTTTCTGCAGCTTAAAAGAAGTTTATATAAGGATTATTTAAATTCTAAATTTTGTATAATATTAAACACATATATGCCCAACTAAAACGTCATTATCCTTGTTTTACACATGTAGAAAAATACACAGCAAAGTTTGAAAATTTAGCTCTTTAAACACAACCAGAAGGCCGCAGAACGGTTGGGGAAGGAAGGGACCTCCAGAGGTCATCTGTCCCAACCTCCCTGCTCTAGCAGGACCACCTAGAGCCAGCTGCTCAGGACCATGTCCAGGCGGCTTTTGAATATCTCCAAGGACAGAGACTATAAAACCTCTCCAGGGCACCTAGGCCATTGCTTGGTCACGCTCACAGGAAAAAAGTGTTTCCTGATGTTCAGAGGGAACCTCCTGTATTTCAGTTTCTGCCCATTGCCTCTGGTCCTGTCAATGGGCACCACTGAAGGGGGCCTGGCTCCATCTTCTTTGCACTCTCCCTTCGGGTATTTAAATACGTTGACAAGATCCCCCCCCGAGCTTTCTCTTTTCCAGGCTTCTCATCTCCTATCCCTCTCAGCCTTTCCTCATAGGAGAGATGCTCCAGTCCCTGCATCACCTTTGTGGCCCTTCATGGGACTCCCTCCAGGATGTCCGCATCTCTTTTGCACTGAGGAGCCCAGAACTGGACACAGCGCTCCAGGCATGGCCTCACAAGTGCTGAGTAGAAGGGAAGGATCACCTTCCTCGCCCTGCTGGCAATACTTTGCCTAATGCAGCCCAGGATACCATCAGCCACCTTTGCAGAAAGTGCTCATGCAGCTGGCTCATGCTCAACTTGGACCGCCCCAGGTCCTGTTCTGCCAAGCTGCTTTCCAGCTACATGGCCCCAGCATATGTCGGTGCCTGGGGTTGTTCCACACCAGGTGCAGGACTCTGCACTTCTTGAACTTCATGAGGTTCCTATCAGCCCGTTCCTCCATCCTGTCAACGTCCCTCTGGATGACAGCACAACTCTCTGGTGTATCAGCCACTCCTCCCAGGTTGGTGTCATCAGCAAACTTGCAGAGGGCACGCTCAGTCCCCTCATCCAGATGGTTAATGAAGATGTTGAACCGGCTCAGACTCAGCGCTGACCCCCGGGGTACACTGCTGGGCTTTCAGCTAAACTTCGTGCCACTGATCACCACCTCTTGGGCCCAGCTGGTCAGCCAGTTTTCAACCCACCTCATTGTCTGCTCATCCAGCCCATACTTAACTGCTTGACTATGAGGATCTCACGGGAGTTATTATTACCTATTTCATTCATTCTGTTCATATCTCTCCCTTTCCTTCTTTTCATTTTTTCCCACTTCTTATCAGTTCACCAGCTACAAACTAAAATTACACATTATAATAAGGAAATATAAACTACTTGTATAACTTTGACCAAACTTTGAATATCGAAAAGGACATAGAAAGCTTTCTCACTGCCTGTAGCACATTCATCCTCATTTTAGATAATGCAAATAATGCACTTCAAAATGCATTTAGGTTTATGCACAGGACAATCACAAGTTACTAAAGATGACTACTATTTTTTGTTTGTGTATGATCAAAGATATTTTATAAAGTCTAACATACGGATAAAGGAGCATAAAATAATTTGAGCTGGAACAGCAGAACAAATGAGAGCATTAAAAATGACTGGACAAGAAGAAATACAGTGATTTTCTTTTATCCCCAGTCACTTGACCAAAGGAAAAAGCCTATGATGCAAAGTCCAAAATTGGTCTCAACTCCACAGTGATTGCAATCTATCTTGGTATTTGTTTCTTGTCAGACTGATTTGTCCCATCAACTGGGCCTTCAAGAATATAGACATATAGAGCACAATTTGAACAGTTATTAAACAAATGCTGTCAGGTTATACAGAAGGAATGTCTATATTTGAAATATCGATCACTAACCACACTTTTTAATGAGAAAGAAATTAAGAACAACAATTATCTTAAGAAAACAACTTCACATAGTTCCCAGTACCGTATTTCTGGACCACCCAAAGTCACATTAAACAAAAAACTAGATTGGGAAGTGAATATATTCCTTCACTTCTAGTTTTATTGCCGTAATTTTACATTGTCAGCATTTGCCATGCGCTCACTGTTTTGCTGATGGATAAGAATAATAAATCCAGAATATACAGGTAAGGTATTACAAGGAAAAGGAGTCTTTAAAATAGGTAATTCCCTCCTTACTTTACTCCTTGTCAAAAACTTCTTGGCGGAAGATACCTGGCAAATACTTCTGAGCATAATTCAATTTATTTTTTAGCCCTGTGTTTCACTTCACAAAGGGGAAGTTACGATTATCCTAAGATAAATGCATACGATCAGCCTGCATTAAAAAAAAAACTTTATAATAAAACTAATGCATAGCATGATATGTCAAGCACTTAAGTACTAAATCATAGAATCATCATAGAATCACAGAATGGTTGGGGTTAGAAGGGACCTTAACGATCATCCAGTTCCAACCCCTGCCCTGGGCAGGGACACCTCCCACCAGACCAGGCTGCTCCAAGCCCCGTCCAGCCTGGCCTTGAACCCCTCCAGGGATGGGGCAGCCACAGCTTCTCTGGGCAACCTGGGCCAGGGGCTCACCACCCTCATGGTGAAGAACTTCTTCCTAACGTCCAGTCTGAATCGTCCCATCCCTAGTTTTAATCCATTCCCTCTAGTCCTACCAAATCCCATTGTTCCACTCTATGAAAAACAGACACACTGTATTTCCCATACAT
The DNA here is from genome assembly GCA_013396915.1 of Stercorarius parasiticus. Classification (NCBI taxonomy): domain Eukaryota; kingdom Metazoa; phylum Chordata; class Aves; order Charadriiformes; family Stercorariidae; genus Stercorarius; species Stercorarius parasiticus. The sequence continues at coordinate 923,683 of VWZL01005707.1, forward strand.
TTAAAACCAACAGGCAAAGCGTGAATCACCTAGATAACTTTCAAATGGAAGTAAAATCATAAATTCTCTAGGTTTCCAAACTTGTGTGTTATCTTTCTTCAGTGGTTATTCTCCACAGTCTGGAACATGTAGCCACTCTCCTATTTTCATATATTTCTACCTTAAATTTACACCAGACATGATTTCTGCAGTGTATTCATTTTCCACGTTCCCTAACCTACGAATCCTGCTACTCCACTTTAAAATTATTTGGAATAGGTCAATATTTTTTTCACGGCTCATGACGATTTTTAGTAAGAAACTAAGTATCCTCAGGCAAATTGCATATTAAAAGAGCAAAAGAGTTCTTCATATTCAACGCCTGTTTTGACACAAATTTACTTTCCTCTTTGGGTTTAAAAATGAATTGAAATCCCGTAAACCACATAAAATGGATAATCCAGGGCAAGTAACAGCTTCGCACAACTGAATACATGGCAAAAACATCACTCAAACGCTATTCACCGGAACACCTCAGAGGTAATCTGGTGGCTCTCCTCCCCAGGGATCGGCGGCATTCTCTCTCGCCGATCAAGCTTTAGTTTTCACTGCATTTAATCAGAAGAATTATTTACTTTTGGCTTACTTCCAGATAACACAGATAAGGTATGCCAGTCTTCGGCAATTAAACTACCTTTGAACCGTTACCCATTGTGACCTGCCAGAAGGATTTCCCAGATACCAGCACTATTTTTAAATGCTTCCGACACGTGTCCCAAACCGAAACCTTGAGTAGGTAGACTATAAAACAGTTCTCTTCTTATGGATACGTTTTATCCATTTGCTGCTTATTTACAAGAATTTATAAAAGACGGGCTCAAAACTATTTCCAAGTAAGACTTCACTAAGCAGAAAGCTGTAACTATGTATGCCAATAATTTCAAGGCATTATTTCATTAATGTTTCAGAACACCGATCTAGGATACCTTTTTTTTTTTTTTAAACACATTTATTTTGAAAAAGCTAAGAATCAAAAGTACAGATTATTCTCTTGGGGACAGAGACCGCCCTTCAGAGAAAAGGGACGCAGACCTGCCTGCAAGCACCCCCTTCCGTTTAGTTTTGCGAACACCTTTCAAAAATGAGAGGGTAATGATAAGAGAAATTAACACTGAAACCAACCGGCGCTTTGGACCTTACACCACATAGTCAGAAAATACGGTTGGGTTAAATTAAATTGATGCTGTTTTGCAACATATTAAATTTAAAAAAAATACACATTTTTCTGTGTACTAACAACCCTTAACCAGGAAGGAAAAAACCCACAGGAGAAGATCCAAGAGACTGACAGTCCTGCTTTGAAGGCCAAAAAAACCCGTGAATGTTATGACATGGCCTCACAAAAATTCAAGTTTCATTGTACCAAACCAGATTTCTCCTGTAACGTCAAATACTGTTTGCTAGGAAGCACTATCATTTCAGTGAGGACGAACGAGGCTGATTTTCACCAACAGCGCTGCTTTGCAAACGTGTCCTTGGCTAAGGACGGAAGGCTGAAAAAGCAGAGAGCCTTCGGGGCCGTAACTGCAGCGTCTCTACTGCTGTAACATTTATGTAAATCTGAGAAAACATCTTTCCTCACATATTAACATGACAGTAACAAAGTATTCAAGACAAAAAAAAAAAAGGCATGGAAACCAGAGATGTTGGGGTAGTCTGTGAGAGCAGAACTTTTGAACCCCGGGTAATAAAGACATCTTTGTGGTAGGAAGGCACGAGGGCGAGGGGATCAGATGTCCGCTATCCCCTTGCCATTTGGCTTCTAAAGTGCCTGTAAGTGATTAGGCCCGGTACGGCCCCGAGCTGAAATCACAAGAAACCGTGTGCCCGCAGCAATTTCATTTCAATGAAAAATAATCTCGAGTGATTCATGGTATTTCTTCAGAACCTAAAACGTTATTGTTTATGAAGTCTTCCTGCATTTCACGTATTACAAATGAAGTTGGCCAAAATTACAAGCGGAAACATAATTGTGACAAACCCCAAAATTTAAAAATCAAATGTAGAATTTTGTAATTACTAGAATAAACCCCTTTATACGGAAAAAAGATCATCATTTAAAGGAATACTCTGTTCCACGGCAACTAAATCTGAAGACTGAGGTGTCCTATGATCTCTTTCAAATTGTTCCAAAGGCAAGTAAAACTAGAAACTCCCTTCTCATGAAAAAAATTATTACAGTTATTGCTATTCATAGAAAAGATTCTTGTCTGTGTGATTTAACTCCACATCTGAGTTCCCAGGACTCTACGCCGCGCTCTGCTACGACACGACGGGTGGGGAAGAAAAAGAGGGCAAGGAACCTTGAGCTAGCAGTAATGTCACTTTAACATTGTCCCCTCCTTTCCTAGCTTGAAATTCTTTATTAAAATCAACACAAGATAAAATTTCACAGTTAAAAAGAACCTACAGATATATATACACCACACGCCTACATATATGCATACGTATAGCTTAAAGAGACAAAATGGTTTTAGAAATGGAACTTCAGTGACTACTAAATTTTATGATCTACTATTTATCATTTAGCGCAAGCCACAAATGCAAGAAACATTTGTTTTCACAATTTTTTCGGCTTTCAGTCACATTTTAAAATTTATTATTTACTTTAATAATATTATTCTAAATATATATACATCCCCCCATATAACAAAGTAGGCTATGGTTTTGATTTTTAAAGAAAGAATACTCCGTTGAGCAAGAATTGTCAAAATAAGCATTTTATCACAAAAATATAAAAAAAATGCCGATTTGAAAATAACTGCATTGCTATTACTACGCTGCCACTACGCTTTCAGAGCAAAACAAACTGCTGTTACCTTGAGAGCGGTTCCAGCGCTTGTTCAAAGCTGAACCCAAGTCACACAGGTGGCACTTGGGCCACGTGGTCTTACATCTGTCACAACCGCAAACTCTGAAGCAGAGGATAAAGTCAGTGGAACTAACAGAACTGCTGCATGAAGAGGTATTTCATATATTGCTGTTTCCACTTTTATGTGTTTACTTGTAAAAATATAAAATAAATCGCATTTTAAAGATCCTTACTAATCCCCTTGTTTAACTTTTGCCTAAAACTTTAATCACGCGTACCATCAGTATTGACTACGAATACAAAATCCACAGAAGTCTGTGGATATTCTACAGATCTACAGATATCTGGGCTAAATTCATAAAGCTTTGCACTTCACATTATTTAACTTACAGAAAACACAAACAATGAAAATTTAATTTAGGAATCTATTAAACATAGTTTTAAACAAAAGCAAAGATGGGACTTCTTACATCGAAGTACGCTTTCAAGCAAGTTGACCTTCGCCCATTCTCCCATACAGAAAACACAACCGGGAATTCTCAAAGGCACCTGGAGTCAGCACCAGCGAACTGACATAAACTCCAGCTGGAGGCTGGTCCCTAACTCACCCTGGAAATGAACTGAATAGGCTGAGAAGGAGAGACCTGACGCACCATTCAGCTGCTGCCTGTTCTTCGTAGTATAACATTCATCAGAGCCTTAGACCGCTTGGACAGGTATCTCTCCAGGCACCCAAACTAACTCCAACCACTGCTGCGAACTGAACCTCTCAGAAACTCAAAGACACGGCCTGGAAATCCCCTTGTATATTTGTTTCCCGTGGTATTTTGTGAACAAAGGCTTTTGTATAACTGGGGGGGGGGAAGGGAAAAAAAACCCCACCAAATATCCTAAATTAACGGCATTCTATTGTAATGCTACAGACTGAAGACTCCGCTCCTTTCTTTGAAACCTCTTCAAAAAGTCTCAGCTGTTGCAGGCATTAGAAAATGGAGCCTATCATACAGCCTAAGCTCTTTTTTTGCTCTGACTCTCCCGGGTAAGTCTCTTTCTTCTGCAAAATTCTTCTTCCTGTCTTTGCCATCAAAAGACACTCCATGAAGACTGTGAAAGTTCCACAATACTGGAGGTTCCCCCTATGCCTTAACACTTCAGACAGAAGAGCACAATCCATGGGTATGGACCTTCTCTTCTTCAGTTCTGAGGGTTTTTCCTGATAGACTTAATGGACTCTAAAGACACATGCCTGAATTCTTCTACTCAGAAGTCACGGCATTTTTCACAGGAAAAGAGATTAAAACAGTTTACATATTCATAAAGATGTCAGAGGAAGTAAATTAGCATCCACAGCGTTCATGCATGGCTGATATCAGTTCCAGGTCTCTGGGAATCCTGCCTCTGCCACCGAATCTCCGCTGTCCATGTCAGGCTACTTACTTCATAATTTTTTTTTCCATTAAGGGTTCCAACTTCTCCATTTATCATAGAACACGTTGGGCTGGAAGGAACCTTTAAAGGTCACCTAGTCCAACCCCCCCGCTCTTGCTCCTTCTCTGGATGGGCTGCATGCATTTGTTTCCCTCCTCTACAGGGACCGAGAACATCAGTCCTGCAAGTTAATTGTCCTAATCAGATCCGTCCTTCTTCTTCAGTACCTCCACATGATGTACAAATTTCATGCAACACACTGTCTTTCGTAGATCACTTGTTCAATGTCAATAAAATTGGTCATCTCCCATTAAAATTAGGGAAGTTTTCTCCCTCTGTATAGCCACTGAACTTCATCTTAGCCTGTGTCAAATGTATTCCATCCTCCCACCATGCACCAGGTGACTTCTTGCAGCCACTGCTGCTGACCCTGGCTCCTCCTGGCAGTCTCCCCTGGGCGTTGAGCACACAACCATCAGAAGCTCCAGGAGATGCACAACTGGGAAGCACGAACAGTCAACTCTGGAGCACTACCCTCCTCCCATTGCCCTTTTCACCCTCCTCAGCAGGCAGGCTGTAGTTGCTCTTGTTTCCTCAGCTCCATCGCTGCTGCTACATCAGCTGCACCCACGAAGACGGCAGCTCTGTCTGGAAGAGGCTGGATGGCGTGAGGAACGGACGGCAGCAGATCTTAAGAAGAAACAGCTGGAGAAGCTCTCTAGGTGGTGTCAGGTCCAGGCACTCTGAACGCACAGCTCTCCGCTATGCCTATCACCAACTCTGAACCTTGTGACATTAATAAAATGCACCCCAAGACTTCTGTAGACAAGCGCAGCCATAGATCTGGTCTGCTCGTACATTTTTTGGATCATTTGGGAACAAGCTAGAAGTGCTAACAGAAACAAAAAAACTCTACAAGGCTCTGCCCCGTGCTCCACCCCCGAAACAAAGCAACCAACAGAAATAACTAATTAACATGAAACCCAACATATTTAATCCTGAAAATGAATTATGTTTCTGGGTGTGATTCTCTCCCACGGATGCTACTACACTTCAATCCAACCAGGAGCAAGGGAACTTCTGAGAAGATTCTTCAGGAACCTTTATGATCTATATCCCACAGTTAAATAACTTTTAGCACCATGTACCCAAATTTGGTAACTTTCGGCAGCACGCCTTTCTAAACTCTCAATAGTCATTTTACATATGACATGCAAAAGTCAAAAAAAAGTACAACCTCATTTTTCAATTTCTTCAAGAATAATAAAGGAAAAAATTAAAAATTCTATACGCGTAAAGGCTTGATGAGTCCCGAGGAATGGGGAAAGGTTGGAAGGAGAAAAAAAGGCATTTCCCGTAGACGTTCAGTCTTAGAAATTATAAATCCACCTGGTGATGAAAGCTGGATTATAACCAATAGTTTTTCACGCACACTGTTTCGCCTATATAGAATAAATGTTTGCGCATTAATCTGTTCAGCAGTGCAGACAGAACGTTGTCATTTTTTTAATTTATGAATTTAAAACAAATAAGCATTTACACAATTTTTGCCTTCTAGTACTGAACAGTTTTCCCCCCTCTGAAATGTGGTTACATTTTGAAGTATTGCTCCGAGAGCCGAACAGCGCTGTTGCACATTTGGACTGCTGTCCCATAGTTTGGAATTTCCAATAAACAAGTTGCTCTGCTTTGATTTTCACTGCCAAGTTCGCACTTCTCAAAGAGAATACAGTCAACTTCAGTTCATGTTCCATTTTTTTCTGGCTCCCTTTCTACTTACGCACTCTGCAAACATTCAGCAACTTTTTGGAAGAGCTAAAAAAAAATTTTAATACGACTCTTGATAATTATGTTTCTTCTGGAAAAATTAATTTCGTTTGATAAATGTCATTACTCATTTTCAGACTAAATAAATTATAATTCCACAATGGAATTTAATGAAAAGATCTTCCTTGAGTGAAAACGTTTTTCCCCCCTTGCGTATAGCCCCATAAAATTCTCCCACTGCCTTCTTACATAAAAAGCCAACTCTGGACAATTCTTACATATAAATTATCCAGCTTAGCATTAACTGCATTTCCACTGAAGCCCAAGGAATCCTCAGAAACAGCGTCACAGGACACAGTACGCCAACGTAAAGTTCACCGTCATCAAAGAGATGTACCTTCACCTGGTTCCTCTCTTGCTAGCCATGGCTACATCCTCTCACCACTTATCCTGCTGCTTTCTAGCCCTTCTCCCTTTCTAGCCCTTCTCTCTAGCCCTTGAGGCAGTTTAAGTGATAAAAAGATCAGAGGGAACGTCTGAAGAAAAAAAAAAAAAAAAGAAACTTTTTCTACCACATCAGTGAGTTGAGCTGGCTCAACATAAGACGTATCAGATAGAGAATTACTAATATCGTTCACAACAGAGATCATTATGCCTGTAATCGTCCCAGTATTTCGCTTTGCACGGTACAATTAGTCACACTTTAAAAAAATATATCACTTGATTTTTCCACAATTCATGCCATTCACTGGTTAACTGCAAGGATGGAGATTCCACAAACTCTCTGAGCACCATGGTCACTGAAACACAGAAAACTTAGTACGCTTCACCGAAATAACCTAAACAGAATCTGGAAGAGTCGCGCCTATTCCGTAACTAAGACTTCTGGAAATTGCATTACGCTCTTCTGCAGAAAAGAATGAAGAGCAGTACACAGAAAGTATAAAAGACCCATATTCAGAAAAGCTAAAACTTGGCAGGACAGGAAATCTCAGGTCCATCTTCAGACACTGGTGCAAAGATTATTACTTTAGTTCAAAAGAGAAATTAAGGCAACTTCATCAGCGTAAGGAACATTTTACAGCACAGCTGGGATTCCGGGGTAAGTCTGGGTCTAGATTCCAGACTGAATGCTGTGTCTACTATATGAATTTTTCACAAAGTTACCTAAGAATTGATCAAAATCAGATTGCCATGAAAAAGCACAGAGGCTTCTACGTTTAAAACCCTACATACTGCAGCATCCAGCTGTGGCAATGCCCGGGTCAGTTCTTATTTCCACTGCCATGACTGACTGCACTTTGGTTTTTTTAAATGAAATTCCACCACCTAATATCAGAGAGATTCAATCAGCAATGTTCAGAATAATGTTTTCCTGACATAAAACCACACAAAGGAGGAGACAAATGTTCACCATCAACAGAAGCACGTGTGAGCAACATAATATTCAAATATATTTATCCTCTTCAGAATAATTAAAGTATTAATACTTCATATACTACCTGAAGTTACTAATTTCTTGAAAGGAACAGGCAGATGACGAAGTAACCTCTCCACAGCTACCCAACAACAAAGATCAAATCTCATACGAATTGCTCTAGTTTCTACAATTTTTTATTAGCAAAATCAAGTGAAAAATTACCTGGCCGAAAGGACATTCTTGTGATTCACTTCTATTATAAGGCTAATTCACAATTCAGGCAAAGAGAAAAATAGAGTGCTTTTTGAAAAACACTTAATCTGGGCAGGATTTCAATTCTTGTTCTCCTTTAAAAAAAACTATACCGCAGGTATGTAGGCTATATATAGCCCAGCCTTCCCCACTTACCTGAAGACAGTATGTCTCCCAGGAATTTATAAGCCATTCCATTAATAAAACATTATACCACATGTGCAAAAAAGAAAAAAAAAAAATATATTTAGCCTTACTTCTCCATGTCTTAAAGGTGTAATAGCTCCTCTTGCTACTGCCATTCGGAACAACGTTTCTGTGGCCTGCAACGAGAAACACACAGAGAAATTAGTTATTTAAAAAACAGACAACCCAGTTCATGAAGATTTGTTTCAACTTCTACAACATTTATGAAGTGTCAGCAACCTTTAGCGCCTATTCTACAACTGAGTCGCTTCAGTAAGTCATTTAGAACAGTCAGCACAGGTCAGGCAAAGGTTTATTGCAAGGTGAGAGGTCTGTCGAGGAGTTTGGCGTCAGCGTAAGTGACCACCTAAACACCGCGCGGTCCCTCCCGCGCCACGGCGGCAGTTACACAGGACTCTTCATTCCGGTCAGGGACGGTCAGCCCCATGGAGAGTCTTCCACGGGTTGTTGGGTAAAAGCGTGATACGAAGGGGAAAGAATAGCTGTATGGTATTTCACAACTCAGGAAACGAATTAATTTTAAAAAGTGCTGTTTAATATTCTACACGTAAATTAACAAACAGGTATCAAAGAGAAGAGTGTGAGGCAACTCGTTTCCTAAAAGCACCTGAGCCCCCTCCTAATTCTTAATAACGGTGGCATTACGAAGCACAGCATTCTCCTGTGCAAATGGCAGGGAACCCGACTTCGGGGAAATCTTTAATTAGCTTAACCTTTAGTTAGGTTGCATACCTTTCTGTGTTAGCTGTCCCATCCTTTCTTTAATCCAGCGGGACAATTAGCACATATTTCTGACATAAACATAGATTACTGACTCTTAATTGAGGCTATAATACAAAAAAAGCATAGGCCACATCACGTTTCTTCTAGAAGCTGGCTGCAAAAAGGCATGAAAAGAATCCACCGCTTACATAAAAACACGGATTGGAACACCAGTGTACACGAGAACAGATTTGTTTTAAAGCCTTGTTTCCATAGCAAGTAGTGAAGCCGGTTTCAATCTCAACTGCAACAAAACATGTTTTTAATATCTGGTTCTAATAAAAAAAAAAATATTCTAACATTTAAGGATCTGTGCTAAAAAGTAATTAGCAGGCTGTTTGAAAAAATGTTTACAAAGTTTATAAATAAAAGTAGTCGCAGTAGCTGATTGTCTTTCTAAACAGTGATTTAAAAACTGAGTGGCTCAATGCTTACACGACTGCAAGACAACAAACGGAATATCGGACACATCTCCTGAGATTAATTCCTCAGTCTTCCAAAACACACATCAAGTGGGGTTCACCCTTTTCTAAATAATTTCCTGCAGAAAAGAATTTTATAAAAGAGCTTTTCACTGCCTTGTGTTCCCCCCCCACCATCTGTAAGTGAGTGTGTGGGCTCCAGAGCACCGGACTGCAAAGTGCATGACTTCATTTACACCCGCGACGAGGCAGGGCAATGCCCAGGCGCGATCATTCTTCTCAAACCTTTCTTTTCTGAGAGATGAAACGAACCCCATACAACCTATTGTATTTCCCAAAATTGGGTTTTTTCACCAACATTTTTAAGGCTGTTTTGACCGAATTGAGCATTCTGTCAATACGGCTAAGCTCCTGTTGTTTCTTTTGAAAAGCACTGGTGTGTGCGACTCTTTTCACATCTACTAGTAAAAGATCTCTCTTAACACACTTTGTACTCACATCGTTAATGCCAGATGTCAAAACCATTCAGAAACAAGGTAAAAAAAACCACAGAACAGCAAATCCAGCACCACAGATGTCCTCCTCCGGGCGCCACTCTTCCTGTGCCCAGTATCACTAAGAAGATGAGCCCTACAGTCACAGCGTCCTACCCGAACAGCGTCGGGGGCATGAGGCCACCTATTCATGCACTGACAATGACAACGCTGGAGAAAAAGCCATTGGGTTCTTAGGTATGTAAAATCCAAGAGGATGTTTAAAGAAGTTCATCCTTCAAAAGAGTGATCAGACCCCAGCTTACTGTGGGTGTAATGTGAGGTGAAGGAGGTGGGCATTAGCAGAGAACACTTCAAGTTTGTATCCTTTCTACAAAGAAAATGAAGTGTGAACAACGTGTTGGGATTCTAACAAGGCAACGTCTTACACAGAAGAAGAAACAGATGAAACCATTTAGAAATTTCTTTGACACCTTCACAAAACTGCAGCATCACACAAACTAAAAATGAAAGCTATCAGGCATCAGGCTAGGAAAATTTGGCCAGTCTTAAAAACTGAATTTAACTGTAATACTTCTGTTTTGGACAAACTCGCACATTGTCTTCAATTTCCATCATTTTCCTTTCTGTCCCGCAAATGCAGGCACACATAGAATCGTTTGGCAGAGACCACCTGGCTCATCTGGTCCCACTCAGGGCCCCCTGGAGCAGGTTGATCATGGTCTGTTCACACAGGGTTCCAGCATCCCTAAGGAGGGAGGTCCAACTACCTGTTCCACTATTTCAGTGAGAAGTCCATGAAAAAACGCAATTTGCAGATGACTTGTAAATTCCTTGTGCTTCCCAAAGAAGCACAGAGCAGTTCCCCAAGTTCTCCGTAAGTGGTGGAAGCACTTCGTGCCAGTCAAGTGGAAGACCATCCTTTCTTCTGTGGCGTCTAGCTGTGACAAGCCAAGCCCCGCTGAAACCCCGAAACAGAGCATCCTGCTGGCATTCAAGCTGTACAGGTTGAATAAGGAGGAATAAACACAGGGATGCAGAAATTTAAAATATATATTTACCACAAAACCTCTAATTTCTAGAAACGTTAAAGACAAACTCCATCATACTTAATGCACCATAAAGAATAGGGAAAAAAAAGCTGCATGAATGAAGAATCCCACGACAGTAATGAAAAAAGAACAAGATGCTCAAACACCTCATACATGCTCTGAAATTCCCTATGTGATAGTATCTTGCTGATAGTAAAAGGATCCCTACAAGACAACAAATCCACTCTGACTAAAAATCATAGAATCATAGA
>VWZL01005708.1:0-51424 GCA_013396915.1 Stercorarius parasiticus
ATCCCCTTCCCCCTTCGTTTTCATGATTATGCAGAGTTTCTCATGTGTAATTAAAGAGTCCTTAATTCAGTTTAATTAACCAAATTAAATTACAGCCATTTTGATTCAAGTAAACTTTTAAATGAACTAAACTACAGCAAACCCTTGTTTAAAACTTTAAGAACGTGGCTTGGTATGAATTTGCGCGTACAAACTGTGCAAGTGTTCTACAGAGTTTGTTTGTATCTATGGTCACTGTGCATAAGAACAATTCCAAAGTACATCCCACACTGAAGTCAAAGGCATAGAAACAAATATCCTTCACATTAAGTATATATGGCCATTGAAGAGTCACTTGGATTTTAAAAGCATATGCACTCCCATATTATTTTTCTGAAAATTTAAGCAACGTGATAATAGTGAATAATTCAAAAGTTATTCAGTATTGCGATGTCTTAGGAATTTGCAACATCTTTTGCCTAACCACCTACTGATTAGAAGAAGAATCTACCATCAGTCTTGGTTGATAAGATCATAACTTTAATAATTAAAAGTCAAAATGAAGCCATTAGCTTCAGCTATGATATTTACAGGCATTTAGGATCAAATCTATGCACTGCCTGATGATCTGCCAAAACAAAAAAGGTCACAGAGAATCAAATGAGTGCTTGTTAAGTTGTAAGCACATCTTTGTAAAAGCAGACTGTGTGTGAAACAGGAATCCCAGCAGCGCTCCTATTCTTCACAGCAAGAATTAAGACAGAAGTTTTAATATAAGCTAATGCAATCAGTTTTGGAAATGAAGAAATGGAGTAAGTTAATAAAGTAAAAAAAAAAAAACTGTGGATGATACTCAGATTAAGGAACAAGAGTAAACAAAATGTTAATACAATCTTTCCTTTAATTGATATATTACTAAAGCGATAAAATCATTCCACCCCAGCAAAACTCCTTGTACTGCATATACACTGCTGTGGTCCTAAGTGTTTGAATCTATCCTGCAGATCAGTTTCAACTCCAATTTCACACACACTCTTTCAGGATGGGCCTTCACTTCAAAAAAAAATTTCTGATGGAGTTCAAAGAGTACACAACACCAAGGCACTACTAGCTTTTTCTTTAATGATGAGAGCTTCTGAAGATAAATAATTTTCATTATCTTTTTGTCTAAAAAAATAAAAAGCTTATCTCATCAAATAATTACACCGCTTCACTTCTTGAATACACTGACATTTTGACTGCAGGAGGAAAAAAAACGCAGCAACTGTTAAGCCAAAGGTTGCTCTGCTTTTTGTGTGGAACATCATAGGAGGAGACCACTAAACTACAGCTGTATTTGCCATCACACAGCTTTATGGAGACATAATATTAACACAGTGCAAGTAGCAATGAAAATATTTGCAGAGTAACCAATGCCAGAGATGTCAATGGCAAAATAAAGAATTTCAGCACAGACTCCTCTACAAAACATGATTCAACAGGCAAGTAGAAAAATTGACTTTAAATAGTAATGGAGTGAAAACGGGCAGGTGGCATGTGTATATCTGTGAACTGCAGTACGCAGCAAGTACAGCTTATTTTTGAGTTGTAATTTAGGTATTGTGTTACAGTGGTCTAAGAAGAATAACTTGAGATGTTGACGATCATAGAGCTTTCTCTGAAGTAGGATAGTCATGATTATGTACAGCTGATGGACTGACAAGCACTACCAGTTATTTCCATCCTTTTGTTCTCAATACCAGCAGTAAACAAGGAGGGCTGAAGATCGGTAGGATTTGGATCCTCTTGCCAATCACGGCTATGATGTGCAGCTTTAACATTTCTCCAGAGAGCCTTTTACTATGCTTTTTGATCAGCAGATCTACAAAAACAAGGTTTGGGATCCTATACTAAGTTCACTGGCACAGTGTGTGATATACAATTAGTCCGGGCACCAGATAAATAGCATGATGCTTCCTCCTGTAAAGGCTATAGCACAAAAACAACCCAGCAAAAGCAAACAAAACCAAAACTATCTCACATGAAAGTATTTTCTTCAGTTGAAGGGCACCAGATCATCCTCAAGGTTTTATAATGGACACCTCCCCTCCAAAAAAAACCCCAAACCCAACCATTCCTTCTCCCCGCCCCGCCCCCCGTTCACCTGCACAGTTAAAATGCTTATATTCTCCTGAAACATCCCAGCACTATCTACCTTTCCAGCACAGAGGCATTGCCACTGTTACACTGGGCAGCAACATGAGGCCACCTCTCTCATGAAGACTGGAAAAAAAATCTCAATTCAAGTACCTTAAACCACAACAAAGGTAACCAGGAGTCCCTTATTTTCAAGCATCAGCTTTCTTCATGTGTATTTCCCCCCCTCCCCTGTCACTCTGGCAGTACAGGGGAATCTACTTGGTTTTGCTCCTGCTACTGGTGGAGTTTTTGTTTGCTTGTTTTTTTGTTTCTGGGGTTTTTTTGTTTTTGGTGGTTTTTTTTTTTTTAGAAAGGCCTTCTAGCAGTGTCAGTTAAATAGGTTACTAATTAATTAATACAATATGCATACTATAGTCTTTGTTTCTGGTATTTTTGTGCAGCTCTGCTTGTTCTTTGAATTCATTTATCTGCAGGTACTGTTAATTTGAGGTAGGACAAGAAAAGGTTCACCCTGCTCTGCAGTTTTGCCTATTTACTCGTACTGTGGTTGCTGCAGGGATTCGTAGTTGTGACCCTGTAGACTGTGAAGCTCTGAAATGGCGATGTTGAAGAAGCAGAAAAGGCAAATGCATGCAAAAGAGAGGCAGCAGCGCAGGGATTTAAACACATCACATTTTGCCTTCAGTGATCTGGGAGACAGCGCAGCATACTGCAGGTGACAAATGAGATGAGTCTAGTGCTGCCAGCGTAATCCAAGACACATCTGTTAAAAACACAAATCACAGCAGGAGTGGTGTTGTCTGTGAGATACGCCTCCTCCAGAAAAAGGTCAATAGTGATGAGGGCCAAGATACAGCGGCAGTACAATACAGGGGTATATCCGGCTTTACCTTATCAAACAGCACCAAGCAATCTGACAGAGGCCAGTGAAGGGTAGGTTTATCAAAAGCAGACAGATTGATTCAAAAATCACTTGAAACGTTTAAGAGTTTTTTTTATACGTCAACAATGTTCTTCTATTCTCTGAAGTGACTGCTAGGACATTGGTGCTTTTACTGTACTGCTGAATTCAAAGCAATTAAAACTGCTTTTAATCTAGCCATTCTGCAATAGTAAACATGTTTAAATCCAATTTTAAAAATCTGGATACAAAGGAAGTGCTACGTGACATTAAAGTAAAAACTTTCTTAGGTGAATAGCAAAGGGAAAATGCCAACAAGGGCTGAAGTATGCAAATCTCAGTCTCGCTGCAAGGTTCAAAGTTTCATTAAAATTGAATCTTAGCAAATGTAGCAAGTAGACACATTCAGTCTGTTCGAGCGATTACTTTTGTATTTTCAAGTGTGCGCCAACAAAAAAAAATAATACTAAAAATCTATCAGCATTACTAAATTGCAATTCTTCCCAGACAGTTTGTTAGAGCAATGTAATAGGTGTTAAAATATAGCGAAGAATATATATTTCCTTCTCTTCCATAGGTCTGCCCACAGCGCGATAGCATTTTCACAGATAAGCACAAGCTGAAAGGATTTCAGTCAGACATTCATCAAAAACCAGACCTGGAAGGAAGCTCAGGAGGATAATTAATCCACCCTTTCCCCAAGAAGTTCAACAATATCCACATTATTTCAGATAAATGCTTATCTAAATATTTATTTTTTTTTTAAAAAAGGCTTCAGCATTAATGACATTATTGTGTCATTCTAAACTGCCAAACTCTTTCTGCAGAGCTGTTGCCTACCTTGTTTCTCTCCAGCCTCTACATGAAAAGAGAGTTACCCTGAACACACAACCTCACATCTGCCCCTCTTCAATTGCACTTGATTTCTCTCCAATCATTTCTCCAAGTTATCAGTACTCCTTTGGATCGCAGTCCTGTCTTCTACAAAACACCATCCTGCCCACTTATTAGGTGATATTTAAAAACTTAAGAGACAGACTCTCTATGCCCTCATTCAGATTGCAAATGAAAATATTGAATAACACTGGAGTCGGGTTAGATGGCTGTAATTTTAAAAATCCTAATTTTGATAACAAACTTAAGAACTATGCTACAGTATTTTTCCAATCATTTGCATACCCATCTGCAAGTCATTTCACATTTATCATATTTTACTACTTTGTTTATTGGGACTAGAACACTTTCTCCAAACAGAAGAGGAGAAAAGGATGACTTAAAAAAAATAAAATATATATAATCAATTACTTTGACCCAGTGCAGAGTCAGATGGCTTTCTTAAGAAAAAATTACTGTGTTAAGGGAAAACAGGTTGACAAGGTTATATGCTTAATGCTTCTTGGACTACTTATTCTAGCATTTTAATCTGTATATATTTATTTTCTATGTCATAAAACCCATGAGCTTTTCTTTAGTTTAAAAAATAGTAGTTAAAAAATGAAATCAAAATCCTTTTCTAGAACAATCTTCTATACTGACAAAGTTAGCACGTACAAAGAGTCTTGATGACAAGAATAGCGAGGTCAGCTTTTAATATATTTTTAACTTCTACTGTTTGCACCTGTGTACACATTTTGTATTGTACACTTTTTCTTTGACTACTCTTTTATTTTTAAACTATGAAATTCTCCTATAACCACTTGTGTCTGAGGGTAGAGCTTCAAATTCTGCAAGAGTATTTGCATGTAATTGGGCAGGATAAAGTTGGCGAGGAACAGTGAACACTTGCCCTCGCTCAAGACAACAGCGGAATTCTGCAGCAGGACAACGCTGTGAATACTTTGAGGGAACAGACGATGTTTCCTGAACTGAAGGATGGGCTTTACACAGCCCTGTGTGCCAAGTGAGACCAAGAGGTAAGGGCTTGTATTCTTAAATACTCAACAGAACCTTCTGCTTCCGGAGGTCCATTCCATTGACCCTCCAAGTCTCATCCTCAGTCTTGCACCTTCTCCTCCCTTCAGTTTGAATTTCTGTGAACAATTGGAAACCTAACTGAAATAGGAAAGGTCCTTTTTCCCATATCAAAAAGGCTATGCTGCTGTGTTTGCACGGGTGTTTCAAATAATACAGGTGCCACATTCATTCTAATCATATTAGTTTATCACTCTGTATGCTCCTTTGATAAAGAGAAAGAAAAGAAATGTTGTCCTCCTGAAGAAGAATAACCTTTTTTCCTACAACACAATGCTGTGCTTTTGTCATTATAAGGCTGAAGCCCATTTTACCAGCTATTTCTAGTGTACTTCTTTGGAATAGCGTTACAGATATTCCATTGGTTTCTCTGCATCAACTGGAAATTCAGGAAAAATTTGCCCTGAGTGACAAACACATTAAACAAAGAAACGTAGGTAAGTATTTTAGCCCTGGAGTTTAAATTTCATTTTTCTAGTGCTTGCTCTGTTCATAAATTTTATTTAAAAAAAAAAAAAGTAAATAGACTGTTTTCTATGTAAATAGTAATTAACCTCGTGTATCAGTCAGAAGGCAGCACTTCTGTACAGGAGCAGCAAGTTTGTCCTCTAGTGACATGACTTCTTTATAGCCATAAATGACATCAGATGTGTGATTTTGCCACAAACGCACCATTTGGCTTTGAATGAGATTTTAAAACTTCTCTCTGTGCCACCAGAGCTAACAAAGGAAGTAAAACTGGAAACCAGTGACTCAAAACCAAGAAATAAAATACCCCAACATACAGGCTAACAAAAAAAAAAAAACACCAAAAAAAAACCACACACCAAAACCCTGCATAATCAGTTATTACTGCTGAAATATCTCCACATGATTTAAGATTGAAAAGAATTTAAAAAACAGGAAAGTATCCAATTCTGTAACCTTTAGCAGCAATGAATGTGTAACTCAGAGAATGCATTGCACAGTGCCAGTCTGCATCAAAGAAGGAGGTGGCACCTCATCCACAACCTTAACATTTTAACATTATTTTTATATAAAGTGATTTAGTAGAAATTACTATAGATCTCTTTGAAAGTCATCGTTCTTCCCATCCAGCCCGCCTCAGAGCTAAGAACAAAATACAGAAGTGTCAAAATACTTCCTAAAGATAACTAGAAAACTGGATATTCCAAAAGAAACCACTGCAAGTGGCCTAATAAATATTCCATTTCAATGGTAACTTTTTGCTTTATGTAACACAGACCACCAAAATGAAGAGTTCTGTTGAAATCCAAACATCTTTTCAAAAATGCTGATACATGACCTTTTAAAGCTTTTAAAAAAGGTGTTCTTCATTGTCCTTCCAACCCTATCAAAAACTAGCATAATTTCATGAAACGTTAAGACTCTAAAGGAACGGCATTCTCCAAGTGTAACAGGACTACAATTTGCATCCAGCTCTAACAATAGAGAACAATCTATTCCCTCCTCTTGGCACTGTTATAGCGATAAAGCAAAACACGGCTTTTGTAACCAGACAGCAAATACAGCTTGTCAAAAAAATCTACTCATCTCTCTCCCTTTCAAAGAGGCATTAGCTTCTACTGCTGTCCCTTATCTAATCCAAAATGATCACAAATCATCTGTTATTACAAAAATTAAGTGCTTGTTTGGCCAAAAACATGCTCTATTTGACACATCAAGTGTGCCGTTGTTATTCCTGCTCCTCTTTTATCACATTTAGACTCACCTGAATTCACATCAACAGTAAACTTTAGCACAGCTCGAGAATCAGTATAGCGATAGCTGACAATTAATGGCACTGCTTGCACGAGAGTTCAAAAATACATATCTGGTGTTTGTCACATAGCTTACATAATTACATGATCTTTACATAAACTTTTGCAGCAGAAATCAATTAAGACGACAAGTAAATTAGCATCTAAATTCACTGTACAATTCATATTTTATCGAGGCACAAACACCTTGGAAGGACAGAAAAATTAACGAAGCATCCAGAGTCTGGCAAGCTAAGATGTGCAGTATTGAGAATGCCTCACCTCAGCGGCCTGTCTGAACAGTCTTCAAGTCTCAGTTAGTGTAAAAATGAAATCAGATGAATCTTTATAGAATAGTAAAATTCTGGACTAATACAGAACATCATCACTCCTAGTGAAGGATCTGGGAGGAATATTTGTGTTCCCTATTGTACACGCGTAGAGAATCCAACATTAAATCTTTCAGGCTGTATTATTTATTACTTCAAACCACGCAGGTCTCTTCCAGCAGATACACGGAAAGGAACAGATCTCCTGGTTTCTCTTTAAGTTTTCTCACCACTGCAGAGAAACCATCAGACAAGGACTTGATTACAATGTTCAACAAAAGTGTAAAGGATTAGGTAAGAACTGCAGACAGCTTAAACCTAACTTCATTATTTAAAGCAGGTCATCAAGTAAAACAAACCAGGTATCAATTTCACAGGTGATATGAAATAGAAGGGAGTGTCACCAATGCCAACAGAAAATAATATACTACAAAAATTGAGGAGAAAATGGACAAAATCTTACTAGATGACAAAACTGAAGGACACGATGAAAAGAACATATTAGAGTTAACAGCAAGAGATAAAGAACAGATGTCTGTGACCATGTCAGTAACATGGCTTGAGCAAAGCTAACACACATCTCAGCTGTATGTACAGACGTGTTTTCATTTAAGAGGTAGAAAACAGCCTTTCTGCTTGGTTCTTGGTGTCGTGGCACTGGGCAACTGAAAAAAAAAGAAGATTTTGAGAAGATAATCTGCTTTTTGTAAGCCAGTTCCTTCAGCTGATACTCAGCTCTCCTCAGTACAAGACTTAACCATGCCTAACTGAAAAGAAACAGTAAACTGCTTTACCCACAATAACATTTATGAGTTTTTCAGCAGAACATTAGCAGCAACATAACCAAGAGCTAGGAAGAGAATTAAGACCGGGAAGGTGGCTGAGTAACCTACAGCCAAGCAACTACTGACATCAACCATTTCTGCCACATTCTGAGGCAGGGATCCAATAATTGATATATTTGCATTTAGAAAGAGTTAAATGCTTTTGTGCTTTAAGAAAGAATTTGGAAGAAAGATGGAACGCTTTGAAACGTTTTCTAACTTGTAATCCCTAATATCTTTTGCCTAACCAATATTCTCCTTTAGAAATTACATATCTATGGCATGGGGACATTTGATTTTTTTTCCCCCACAAGTGTCTCGCATAACTTGTCAGTAAACCAAGCCATTTTAGCACATATTATTCAACTTCGTGTCTTAGAGCGATTGAGGAAATTCACTATCATTACATAAAATCTGCTGACAGCTATTCATATGACTAGACAGCACTGAAGGAATATTGAAACATCATGATAAATCACTGCCATCACAACAAACAACATAAAGAACTCCGTACAAGTCATTTACTAAGTGACCAAAAAAAGTAAAGATCTGAATAAAAATCTAAAATATCCCATTATATTGATTCCTATGACATTTCATCTATCAGAAAATAGTGTCTGTGGCCAGATTCTATCAGTTACAATCATAGTTTAAAACACTCACGCAACACACATACATGGTAAAAAAAAAAAAAATCAGTAGAGACCAAGAAATGGGAGCATATTTCTACCTCATATTTCTACCTCATAAACCTCTGGTTTTCCCCTCACCCTACTAGAATCTGTTCATTATTTCCAGAGACATCGGAATTTTATTTATTTATTGGTAAAGTTTTTGTTCCCTAGTTTGGTGTTCACCTATTTTAAATCCCCTTATTTCATTATTTTTTCTTTGCCCTTTCCTGCTTTCCTTCTCAAACACAAGCTGAATAAGATACATAGTGTAGGATTTTGAAATGGAGCCAAATTCCTTGTCTCAGTATTCACATTGATACCATGAAAATTTCCACATCATTCAAATTAATATTTCACAAATTGGATGACTTGACAGCTCTTACTACCTATAACTTTAGTTTCATATCACAGCAAACTGTGATACTGGCTAACAACTTTTAATTATTAATTCTTCATACTTAATAAATTTATCACAGGATTAGATGTAATATCATTTAAGGGTCTTTTTTAAAACACGTATACAGAAATAAACATATATGGGCAAACTTCAGTTTGCCAAAAGGATGACAGGATTCACCCCAGAGCTCACAGAATGAGGGTGTTGCCCATTTTTTGCAAAGAAGCGACTAGCTACTCACTGCGTAGTTTGATCCCCACTGCAAAGGTAGCCATTAGATTTATATTTGCAGTATAAATTAATATTCCTTCTGCTGTGTCTTAGCTAAAACCAGTATCTTCAAGTTATGGTTCCAAACACTTCCAGCTTGATAGCCTCGGCAACTCTTTTGATCCTGTCTCTCTCTGTCTGCGTTTGACCCAGGACACAAAGCAGCCCCTACAGAAACGACTCATGATTCTTTCAGCTCTTACTGCTGACACTACCGCTCATAACCCCTTTTATATCCACAAGCTTCTAAAGGATTTGAAGCGCTGTTAGAATGTAAAATAATGTATAATCACTGCAAAGGTTCAGATTTCCCTATCCACAGAGTCAGGAGAGCAATTTTTCCCAAAATTGGAGGGGGGGGGGGACAACTCAAATCCTAAAACACTGTTAGTTGGAAAGACTACCATACACGCTGTTTCAACAGGCGTTCCATGCGGTTTTGATTTCTTTATGTTTTCCTATGTAGACTATAATGCTAAACACCAACCAAACAAAGAGCACGGAGACATCAACGTAGAAAGTGATTCAGTCCCGAGCAACACTTAATCCCTGAAGCTTTCACCATCTTTAATAGGATATACCGGTGCCTGAACTCATGGGTTTGAAGAAAAAAAAAAAAAAAACTGCCAAAACCAACCCAGGAGATCGCTTATTCAAGTGACCCACAAAGGATTTGGGAATTTCCATCTAGGCACGCTGGTTTGAAATTGTCACAGCAAGGACAATATTTTATGCACTCACAATAAAAGGAAAAGGTTGAGTACAGGCAGGTGAATTCTGACGAGGTTGGGAGTTAGGACCGAGCATGAGAGTGACAGCTGTGTCTGTACTCCGGCTCTGCAGCTAAAGCACATCCTGTGATGATGCTCAAGAATTTACCTGAAAATGCTTTCCTGAAAGTTTGCAACACATTCTTAGCAGTTCCCTGTATTTCTTCTGTTTCTTTTTTCCTCCACTTTCGCTTTTTTAATCTCACTTTTATTCTTCCCTACGCTTTAATTAAACTCACTGAGCTTTTGAAGTTTCCTATTAAATAAAAGTATATCTTGCACACCAGGTGGGCAATTACAAGCACTCACTGCTCTGGTCTGCTGCTGAATTTTTCAAATTAACTTGCCTAGATCTTATAAGAGTAGGAACACATCATTAGACAACATTCAAATTCAAAGGAGGCATTAGGAAAAGTGAAACAACTGCATTTCACTTATTTTTAAGATGTAAACAGAACTGATGATACAGCCACTTACAAGTTATCGAGTAAAAAAAGAGGCAAATACCAGTAAGATGTGGAATAAGTTTGCAGGACTGCAGTATTTTTACTGTTATATTTAAAGACCTAGTTACTGCTTTCCTCTGCTTCCTGGCGGAATTTTTTGGCAACAATAGTAGACTAATATAGAGTCAAATGAGATACCTATCAAAAGAAGCTAACTCAAATGAAACTACTATTTTGGTTTAGATTTTTGATTTTTATTTTAAGTTCTGCAAATTATGAAAGCATTTACCTAGTATTTCATGTCTAATAAATAAGGATTAAACCAACCAAAAGCTAGCAAACACTGTGTAGTATCAGTAATTCATTGGGCCAACATGACAAACCCTTTCTGCCACAACAAGCAGAAAATCCGCTTCAGTGGACCTCACTGAGCAAAATTTAGCAGCAAGCTGTTTACATATTGTTTGTCCAAGTAAAAGAAACAAAGGATGCCAGCATCTCACATAGCATTTTTCTTAGATCACAGACTCACAGAATAGTTTGGGTTGGAAGGGCCTCCAAAGATCATCCAGTCCAATCCCCCCTGCGATGATGTCCTATTAAACCAAGTATCCAGCTACTGATACTGCGCATTGGCTGATACATAGCTGAGAGAACTTCAGGAAGAGCCAGAAACTTCATGGCAATTCATACAGGCACAGCTTCTTAATCTCAGTTTCTTTACCCCTGCAAGATTGATTATTATCATGTATAAAACTGTTAGAGACAAGGTGTAGAAGTCCAGAGCCGTGGTGATTGACAACCTTGGGCAACCAGCCAAAACATTCACAGGGGAGCGGCAAAAGCTGACACTTACATAAACATGTTCCAGCTCTTGGGACCTACAATCCTGCTTGGATGTGCATTTCTCTTGAGGCTGGACACAAACACATGACAACATCTCAGTGAGGCAACAAAACTGTTCACTGCTCTGAAAGACTACTTTTAAACTATAATGAATATACAAATTGCAAGGGCGTGTGGAACATAAGGATATCTGGTTAAGGACAATTCAGAAAAAGACAAAAGACAGGAAAAGCAATAAATTAACCACACAGCTGCAGAAATCTGAAGAAGCAGGAGAGGACAGAGATGATAAAGCAGTGATGGCACTGCTTTCAGAGCTCTCTGTTAATGTGCGTGGCTGGGCAGTGTTACGTGCCCATCTGTATCTCTGGAGACGGTGCTCAGCCTTGTTACTGGCTGGACCTACAAACAGCAACGGCACAAGGACCAAATCTGTGCAAATCACCGAATCTAGTCATACTGAGCAAAGACCTGTACCTGGAAACAGCTCCTCAAGTGGCAGAACTTTTTGGCTTCCTTTCCTGTTGCCTTCAGAGACAGCATAGTCAATAAAACATGAGGATCTACACTGATGACAATTGTGAAATTGGCTTTTAATGGCAATGAGGGACTCTGCAATCAATTTGAGTTACAACAGGCTGCTCTAAATTAAGCAGTGTCACATAGTACAGCTGAAGTTTCTCCACACACAACTGACTTGCATTAGCAACGTTACATCCTTAAACAGAGAGCAGCCTTTCTCAAGGTACTGCTGTAATTATAAATACCTCTCATACCATGAACAAATTTACTTACCAATACTCTCCAAGCAGTTCCCTAAATCTTAAAAATAGATGACTAAATCAAGCGGTCATTCAAGCAGCTTACCCTATTAATCATGAGGAGGGAAAGATCTTATGACTTACGATCAAAACTAAAAATAATTTTCTCTCAAAGCTCAAAACAATTCACTTGAACATCCTTAGAGGAAACATAAGAATGAGACAGTTTTTAATAGCTTCGGACAAACTACTGGGGTTTGAATGTTGATTGCATTTGGCTTATGTGACTGCATTTTTTCTTTTTAACCTCCTCCAAGATGGATAATTAAGGAACAAGTCTTGTCAAAGCATAGACTTTTTTTGTGTTTTGTGGCCTCTCTGGTTGAACAGGATACAGATCTCCCATCTCCTACCCCCCACACCTCCCCAGCTTTTTGTTTTTTTAAAGCACTTCTATACATGCAAAAAAACCCACAGTTTATAGGAAATCTGTCTGAACTTATTCGGGCCTACTTAGTCTATGTAGGCAACATCACAAATGGTCAACAAGATAAAGTCCACAAGACTAGAACTTACACAAGAGCTGTATGTAGCCTCACCATTACACCATCTTTTCAGCTATACTGTTTAATCTTGAACGCTTATCACAAACTTGCCTTCCAGCAATCCCTGCCTTTCTACATGGTCTCATTGGACTTCCTAGTCACTGAATTTATGGTAAAAAAAGTGTAGATACACTTCAGAGATACATATTCAGTTTGTTAAGCAATACAATACCTGTAGTCCCACCATTATTTATAGAATAGGTTTTGTATGGATCTTCTATATGGAACTCTCATTGAAACTGGTGGAAATACAAGTTCTGAAAATAGATGAAAGGTCCAAAAATTTACTTACAAGTCATTCCATACCTATGAATAATTTGCTGAAGGAGACTTCCCCAGAGTTACATTCTAAAAATTATATGACTTGTGTAGGAAGTGTTAAAGATAAGGACACATTCTACATTACTGAATTCTCTTTCAAGAGAAACTTAGTGATACTCAAAACACCTTCTCTTTTTCTCTTCTCATGCTATCTAGATTACCTTCAGTATCTATCCTGATATATTTCAAAGAAAGTTAATTTGCCTTTGTTGCGTACCCTCATCCAAGCAAAAAAGCAAAGCTTATAGAATGGAGTTAGACTTTAATAAGCACAATAGAATCTCATAGGGAGGCGTTAATTGGGATATAGATGATCCCACAGCACTATATTACGCTCTGTATCATATGTGATTTACCCCTAATATTTCTAACGTAAAATGGATTTAAACATTATCTTCTCAATATCTGTCTCCTTGAAAGGCTACATAGAGATAGCAACAGCAATTAACATTACATAATATTCTGTCTAATCATAAAAATCTTCTAAACTAACAGACATTGGAAAAATCAAAATTGCACATTACTTTTGAAAAGAGCGTTTAACAAGGTAAGGGTCGCGTGATTTTTGTGGAATGGGCACATTCATAAAATGTGTCTTTAAACCATTTCCAGTCCAGCCATGGTTGGGTGTTACAATTTGCCCTTTTCAGACCACCAAGCTTCTACTGTTTTTTAGATCAGATTTTTCATAACTCCATTGCCCTATATGCTCTGCTGAATTTTTTAATTCCTAGGCTCAGTGACTGCAGAGTAAGTAATGTAAACTGCTCCCATGGGAAGCTACACTATGGTATGTGCTGAATTTATTCAAATGACAACAGGTGACGAGTCATCTCAGCACTAATCCTTAATCACTTAAGCGTATCAAATGTCCTTAAAATAAGGGTTAGGCAACACGTGGGCGCTATGCAATCACACAGAATTGGGCTGAATTTCTATCACGACAGATAAACAGTGCGATTCGTATGTGTATACCTGTGGCTGCGTACACAGAAACACACAGCAAAGGTTGATCCACTTGTGTTAGAAGAGAGGTGGACTTTCTACAGTGTGTCTAATATATTTAGAATGTCACATTTGATTTGATTGACAAAAGCGGTAAGGAATGCATAGATCGTACCAAAGGCAAATGGATTGATTTATTTCTAATCAGCTCTAATAAGACTTACGGAAGAGGAATACAGACTTGGCTGGTTTAGGTTATTTTTTCTATAACATAAGTGAAGTTTCCAGGCCTGATTTTCATAAGTAACACACACAGATGAAGTTGGGGAACACTGAAAAAGGCAGCCTTATAAACTGGCTAAAACTTTGGCTTTGTGCTTATACTCTTCTCATTTAAAAGTTATCAATTTTTCTACGGATAAATGAGAAGAGTTATTAAAAAAAATCTATAATTATCTATTTTGAAATAATTATTTCCTGCTTGATTATCTAAAGGTTTTGGTCAGCATATACATTAGCGCTGCATTCTTCATTTCTATTCTAATCCTTTTTTCTCTATTTCACTTTAAAAACATGTGCAAATATAGTATTAGCATTGTTTTCCTAATGATTGTAGCCACTGATTACAAAGGAGGATTAAATGAACTAAAGCCTTCTCTGCTTATTTGTATTTTAACTGTAGGCTTTATGTGAGGAAACTACTGGAAAATATTTTTTCTTGTAATTTACTTCATACATTCTGAGATCCATGTTTATTTTCAACCCTTACCCTGTACATTAAGACACAACAAATTCAATATTGTCTTGATGTATCTTACGGTGACCAAGAAAAATATTTAAGTGAGCTATCTGGAGTTATCAACTCAGAAGCAACACATTTTAAGGGAGAAGAAATTGTAAAAAATACAGAGTCTTTTACAACTACAAACCCTCTTCAGTGGGACTTGATTTTGGGGGCCTCACTGGTGTGACGAGATTGAAGGTAGAAACTGCTCCACGGCAGGACAGGATAGAGAGAATAGAGACATCACTGCATCTCGAAGGCACCTTTGTACAAAGATTTGCAGCTTTACCGATTAAGACCGCAGCAAAATAATTCTGGAAATAAAGGGTGTATTTGAATGTCACTAAATAAATAAAGCACTGCTGAAATGAGTTCTCATTGGGACATAACAAAGAGCAAATCACTCCTTAGAATTTCCTCCAGCTCTCATTTTTAATGGATTTCAAAAGAGAATCAAAATGAGCATATCTAAAAAGAAGTCAAACCTTACTTGGAAGCAGCTTAAGAGTTTTCTCACAGACAACATGCAAAAGATGACAGAAAGCCCTCTGCCCTATTTACTGCAGAATTTGGAGGCTTAAAGTACTTACGCTGCTTTTATGAAGTGTGGAACATGAAACTTTCATCTAGGTATAGTCTTAAGGCTACACACTGTGATAAGACTGAAGGAAAGGTGGCCTGGACAAAAATAAATTCTTTTTGCTTGCAGCCAAATTTACTATAGTGAATGAAAGCTAGAACATATTGACATTTCTGGCAGAAAGTTGAAAAAAATAGAGACTTTTCATTCTAGCACGAGCTGAGCAGCTGAGGACAGCACATACAGAAACAAGAAATCATTACTAAAAGAGAACACAGTGGAAGCAATTTGAAGACATTAATTTTGTACCAGAACAATATTTTCACAGTGCAAGGAATCCAAGGTGGGCTTGTTCCTTCCCTCGCTTGAGAAGATGAGCAAGATCCTGCAAATTAACAAAGCAAGCTGTAACAGGTCACAGTCTGACACCGTGTGAAGGAGTTCTGTGCAGACTTCTTCGTAATTATGTGGAAGCAAGTAACTGTATCTGAACCTGCTAGGAAACAGGGTTGATGGTTTTACAGGCTACGTTTCTTGAAAACTACAATGTAAATAGAAACGGATTCTTTCTCAATTAAATCATGTCAGTTCTATTTCTGTTGAATAAATGAGCTCTCTTGCACTACAGGTTATGTGAAACTATAGGACCAGCTTATGTACTGAAAAGGCAGCATACTCAACTGTACTAATGTACTACGACTGTAATTGAAGAATTCAGCAATACTGCGCAGAGTAATTGAAAGACGCAAACAGCTTTGATCTAATATTGCCATTATCTAATATTGCAAACATCAACCTCTGCATCACATACACGGTAGTAAGAGTTGTTTTAAGATCATAAAAACAATTAAAATA
Source organism: Stercorarius parasiticus (assembly GCA_013396915.1). NCBI lineage: Eukaryota > Metazoa > Chordata > Aves > Charadriiformes > Stercorariidae > Stercorarius > Stercorarius parasiticus. The sequence goes on from VWZL01005708.1 coordinate 16,158, forward strand.
TAATTATAATGAATGTTCAAGTCTTCTAATTTAATTAGCCTACACCTGTTTTTACTACAGCAAATTTCTTTTAATGTTTTATATATTAAAAGCAATTATGAATTTAAAAGCAATACAGTAGGGGAAAAAAAAATCTTTTACCAGAAACAAATTTTATTCATTTCAAAGTCTTCTTACAGTAACACCACTTATAATGTTTATATTGAGCAACACCTGCCTTTGCCAGCTTTTAGGATAGTCATACTAACTTTTGGCTGATAAGAATGGGAGAGAGATGATAATCAAGGAATATTTTGAAAACTAAGTACATACATTACAAGCCCTCAATCTGAGCACAAAGAAGGTATAAGCAAAGCTGTACGGTAAGATGTTTTTGACAATAAAGACACAAGAAACAGCCCTGTTTATCAACTCCGACATGCAGGTGAGGGATGACACGGGCACTGAAGAGGAATATACAGTGATAGGCTGCAACATCCTTTGTAACCAAACTATATATAATTCAAGGCATAAACTGTATCTAGCTTTATAAAGTGTCCTTGGTCCAAGAAGGCAGTATGTTGGAAAAGGAACAAGGAGCTCTAGTGCACATGAATGCAGAAGTGCCTGTGCCCATCTCCAGATGGGATGACCCTGGCCATTGCTTAAGCTTTGCCACTCTGCTCTTTTCTTTCACACCTTCAAATGACAGGGCCAAAGGCCATTTAACTGGATCTCCCACTTTCAAACATACCCTCTTCTGAGTTATGCCTGTCCCCTCTTGCAGCTGACGTGATTTTTCTCTGCACATACACTCCTCTCGCAAACACCGAGCTCTTTGGCTGTGCAGCTCCATCGCAGAGCCATCCACACCAGCAGCAACGTGGACAAAATGAAACCAAGCGTTCTATTTGCTTTAACCTTCTTCCTCACCCACACAATGCAATGCCACATGTCCCCTAGCACGTGGTAAGACACATCCAGGAGACAACTCAACACGCTTTCCATCCTACAGCAGCTATCCTCCTGGAGCTATTCTTACCTCAGGCAATCTGGATTTTGGCAGGCTGCTTATGCTGTGCCCAGGACTGACGTGCAAGGTGGTCCCAAGCTGCACTAGTACTGCCAGAGCACAATAGACAATGTGATCCTACCGGCAAGTCCAACTGGCTTCCTTGTTGATGATGTACAATTAAAATTCAAGCTGCAATGGATTTAACAGCCACTTAAAACGTAGGTTGCCGAGATCCTCAACACTTTCTACTTTAAAATACACATTAAATGACAAGAAGAAAATTTCATGAAGAGCCTGCCTAGAGTGAATCTGTCACCGAGACATACATTTATGAATCATTCTAAGCGGTATGCTATCAACAGACCACCAGCTGGAATGAAAAAATCTTTTGACTTCACAGTAAAGAACAGGTAATTAAACTAGAGCTCCTAATAAAGGTATTTTCCATAAAAGTATAAAAATGTATTGCACAGCATTTTTAAAAGGCAAAAATCCAGAAGACCAAAAGCTTGATAAAAGTAATATAAAAAGATACCAGTACAATGATTCCAAATTAACGTCCTGGTAAGATAAAGAAAACAAAGACAATATAATAGAAAGATTGTGAAACAGGTATTGACATGTGGCTTTTTTTTCAGTATCCCTTGAACAGCATTGTTCTGTATGCCAGTAAACACTAACCTTCTCATATTTGCAGTCTGGCCACAGCAGATCTTGCAAAAACTGACGTCAGGCTTTGAAGCCAGAAGAAATAATTCCCCAACTCCTACTGCTTGAGCAGGCTGTTGGAGATGACAGGTGACTTCACCATCAGAGGGAGACAAAGTGGGACATTTCCTTAACTAAAAGGCATGGTCACTATGCAAGAGAGAACTCCGTGACAGGCATTGTCACCAACTGTAGAAGCTTTGAGGAAAACAGCAATGGAAGAATCAACAAGAGGAAAATGTAAGAGGCCAACGTATTACGTCCCTGATCCCCTTCCTCTCTCCCTCCCTCTATTCCCCCAATAAAACATGCACATTTCAATACTGGAAAGAATTACCTCTACATATGTTTCTTTCATCAGTCTGGCACATGCTGTGTGTAAGATAATAAGGAGAATGAATATGTTTTCCTCCTGCCAGATGTGATCCTGAGTCACAAACACCTCAGCTGCAAATAAGTTCTACCAGCTCTGCAGGAATCCTTTATTTTATTTTCAAGTGACTTAAGTAATCTGAAAATTATTTGCATCCACAAATTTTCAATCACTGAATGGTTGGAGGCTAATTAGAGAATTATCTTTCCAGCAGGGAAGTATTCACACTTATTTTGAATTGGCAGGTTCTGCTCACTGTTAAAGTAATATTTGCCTATTTGTTCTAACAAAGTATGTTAATAAATGCACGGGTTTTGAAAGAGTAGATAAAAACCCTTGGAAACAGAAATCCATTCACTGGTGCACTTACATCCTGATGGCACCAAATGCTTCCAGTCAAAGAGCTGGAACACCTTCAGTTTGCCATGCCTACAAGTAAGCCTGTCCTTCTCCAGAACCTTCGGATAAACACAGACCTGAAGATTTTGTAAATATGCTTTTTTAGCTTTGTCACAGACAGATATTTTTATTCTTTGAAAACATTCTCTTATTACTCATTCATATTGGCACAATTTTTGCCTATTCAATTAGAACTCCAGGAGGATACTATGCTGTGGTTGTAAGTCACCTGATTTGTCAGAAGAAACAAAAATTCTGGCCAAAAAGTACTAACTCCATCTAAGCTTCAGCAGAAACCAGAAAGGGTTGCAAGATCTTTCCTCATTTGCATTGTCTACCCGAATTTCCACTAAGGTAGTTCAGCCAAGTCTTCATCGATTTTCCAGAACACGTTTCAGTTCCTCTGGTAGCTTCAAAACTTCCTATTCTAAACAGTTACGGTATTTTGGTGCTTACAAAATGTTGCTGAAGTTTTGATTATATCATTTCAGCAAAACTGACTTTTTCCATAAATATCCTGCGGGGGGTTAAAAAAAAAAAAAGGCAACCCAAAGTTCTCATCTAGTTCTACTGCGCAAATCCTGGATAGGGGGCAGGGGGGCACAGGCAAGGCAAGCCAGCCCTATGAGATACTCTAAATTATTTACCAGTTTTCAGAGTGGATTGGCACCTTGTTTGCCCAGGTCGCTTTTGCAAATCTACAGTTCCAAACACAACAGCCACAATTTAATTGCAACAGCCTGGAATTTGCTAGAGCCACAAAGTTTCTTACCCGTGTGTTGGGCAAGTGGCTTTGCCACTAGACAGAGAGCTTGGAACTGCTATCTAAGCTGTTCTTGAAACCTGAGCTAGATGATGTTTGCACTCATACTTGTCAGCAGCATGGCCAGACCTCAGGATCTCATTAGCCATTGCATTTTAGCAACACAAAACAGAATTGCATTCTCTCACCACACAAAACCCCAAAATGTACCCTATTATTCTGTAACACCCTCAGACTTCAAAGACACTAACTCAGAAAACCATTCAATTCTATCTTTTGAGAGGAATCAGTTCAGAGAGCTCAGTTGCACTATCTGGCCAAGCAAGAGCTTTACATGATCTAAGATGGCATATTCTAATAGAAAAAACTGCCAGAATGATGAATATTAAAATAAATGAGGAGTGGGACTGAAGGGGCATTAATGTAACTTCCCTCATAAATGCAGGTCACAAGTTATGAGGAGGTTGATCACATTGAGGAATTGAAAGATTTTAAACAAGGTAACACTAGTAGGATTTTGCAAAAAGGAGGATGCCAGGGGTTCCAATTTCTATGGTTTCACAAACAGATTTAACTTTTCTTTTTTCCTTCCGGTAATGATGATACACCAGTAGTCCACCACCAGCCTCTGCTCCCCATTTTCCAATTGTAAACCCATACATTGCAAACTGATGATGACCAAAGACCCTCAGTCTTGAACTGATCAGGCTGCATTTGAAGCATTTGAAGAGTCTAAAAGCAGGTCAGTACTTCCCTAACAAATATTCCCACAGACTACGGTTTGGCCGCTTCATTCCCACTAGGTGAGGTCACAGAGGAGAAAGACATCAATGTGCAGAGGGAAGTTTAACAGTTAAAGGGATCAGACTCCAATTAAGATGTCCTTGCAGTACTAGTTGCACATATCGGCAGTTGCATTTTATGATCATTCTAGAACAGTGAAAAATAGGATAGTATATCTCAGGTTACTGGAACGATAAAAGGTGTAGATAGACCATTTTCCTTTTTTCATTTATAAATAAAGCTAGACATGACATTCTTAATAAACATACTTGCACATACATCCCTTCTACACAGAGTCAAAATTAGTCAGAGAGAGAGAAGAGAATGCAGAATAGTCAATTCGGTAAAATTTCCCTGCCCAAAAAGAAGCTGCATTCAGTGGCCCAATTACCTTCTTCAAACAAGCAGCTGATTGTAACTTCAGACAGCAATGCCAAGTGGCTAACATGATGATCAAAGCATTTTACCGACTGCCTTGAGTAGATTACAGTGTTAGAGTAAAAGTGATACAGAGAAAGACTGATGAAAGACGAATCAATTTTCTTTTGGAACTGAGCGGTTTGGACATTAAAGTATTTGGGCAATTTTACATTAGAAGTCCATGTCAGAACTGGCAGTCTCAGTTCTAACATTTAAGGTCCTTCCTCTGATCAGTTCAGTAAAATACTTCTAAGTGAATGTACCTAGTATTATTACATAGCCAAAAATAAAGTTGTAGCAGAACTAGTTAGTTGCTCTTTGCACTGTTAGACCACTATCTTGGGTCTTAGAGGGTTGAACCAAATTCTCTTTCATTTTCCAATACAACATAGGTAGCATGTTATAGCCTATTAGGTGAGATTTGCACCCCCTTTGCCTAATAAATGAAGGACTGGGTAACATACTAGAATACAACCAGGTTTGTCACATCTGTGAAAAGAAAAAAACCTTACCCTGACCCCAGAAAATCGGTCAGTTCAGTTGTGCTCCAAGAAACACAGGACGTGCTGGTATTTGCAACTGGTATTCTATGTAAGCATAGAATCTGCAAGAATAAAGTGGACAAGGCTCTAAATAACAGCCAGGCATCACAGGCTTTCCAGAAAGATGGCCAGCTAAGCAGGGAAGGTGAGAGACTCCTTCAGTTTCACACCAAAAACATTGAAAGGCAGGTGAAAGGTATCTGGAGAAAGTGAAATTGCCTGCAACCTTCCAAAATGAGAAGCTCATCCCCTGTCCTCTCATCCCTGGCAAGTTCAAGATGCACGCTTTCTTATATACCAGTTCATTTATAAGTGTTAATAAAATTCTTGGCCTCCTTTTTTCCCCAAGTTCGACTTTAAATATTTGTGTGCTCCCCATCATAAGGACTGTGATGAAATGAAACCTAGAAGGTAACAATACTCTCGCTCCGTAAAACATGAATTTGAAACTATGCTAAAGGAGCTTCTGTAAATGCTTGTGGGCTGCCTATTCTAACCAACTAAAGACAGTACAATTCATACATAATTGCCTAGTTCATTACATCAAATCTTGTAAATATTTTATTACACTGCTTTACAGAAAATGCTCTTTGAATCTGCCACTGCTGCACATTCTACACCTACTCAGCTATTATGCTCAAAAGAGGTGAGTGCCACCATCCCCAGACAAGAACACAGTATCAGAAGCAATACAACAAGAGCAAGTAACTACAGAGAATTTATACTGGATAGTTTCTCTGCCTGGCAGCTTAAAGATTTAAGCATGTCTTGTTCAAGTTTCAGTTATCAGTGGCTCATTCCTTTAGCGGAATCCCTGCCCTGCAACAGGAGGCATAAAAACGGGCAATAGAAATAGCATGAAAGTTGCCATACCAGAAGCCAACTACATAAACCATACATTTTAGATGGGCTAAACCCCAGTACAGTATTATTTTTCCAATTAGTCCAGCTCCTCTGTTCCACACTTTAAACAACACTCTTGGCTTACTTGGTCCCAAAGTCTCCTATGAGAGCAGACAACAAATTAGGCATTGCCCAGAAATATTTAATATTTTTGGATTTGGTTCCAGTCTACTTCTATTCACTATAGAATCACGCAGTCAAAATTTATATGAGACTTTCCACATTTCACACACAACGTTCCTTCATTACCTTGTCTTCTCCCCCTCTCTCTCACAGTTGGTTAAAAAGCTATTAAAAATTTATGGCTAAAAATAATTAAGGTGTTCCCTCTCTATGTACTGCATCATTCAATGTATATTGGAAAAAGACAAGTATCAGGTTTGATTAAGAACAGTTGACTGCAAAGCTGTGCTTTTGTTAAACAGTAACGACAGCTAAAAAAGGCAAGATTTCAGGTTTCATTTGCTTTTACTAGCAATTTTCTTGTACTGTTTACACATAAAATACTGCTTTAATTTTTATATAAATGTTTTAAGTATATAACTGGTCTTTAAGAATTAGTATTTGTGGAAAAAGATTAAAGCTAATAAATTGTTGTAATAGTTGAAATGGGGCCTGAGCTATGAAACTGAAATGAATGATTCAAGCATCCATATTAGTTACAAGCACAATTTTTCAGTTAAGAAATAAGATGCAGCCCTGTAAAGAGAAGTCATACATTAAACCACTAAACCCCTTAAAAGAAAAACACATAGATAAATATATATATAAAAAAGTTAACTATTCAATCATCATTGCTTATAGGATGAAGAATTTACAAGCAGAAATGCTGTTACCTCCTCACTTATTACTGGAAAAGAGATTAGTCCTGGGTTTATTAAGTCAATAACAGTGGGTACTACAACAAGACAACTTCTGAATATACTGATTAAAAATTCCCATTTGTCTTACTTGGCATTTAGCCCCTAAAAAACACTGGTATACTTCTATGAGCCAATATCCTACCTGTTCTCTTGGGCTAGACTTATCAATNGGGGCGGGAATTGTCACTAGCAGAAACATCCAAACAGCATGGCTGGTGTTGTTTGAAAGACTGCGCAAGAACTTTGGCTTCAGGATCAGAAAGGCAGAACTCTCAGAACTAAAATCAAGCAAAACCCCAAAGCGCACATTCTGTACCATTGCTTGATTTAATATTGCATTGGCTTGCATTTGGATTTTTATGTTTTTGTGACTGAACTGTGACCATATTTTTAGTATTACAATTTTCTATGGCACAGAAACCCTGTTTACAGCAGATATTTAAGTTTACTTTACTATCACTATGAACTGATGGCTCACCCATTACATGTGATCACTTACCATCATCCAACTGGTGGTGAACAAGACTCAGAAAATTCCTCCACCCTTCTTATAATCTTTCCATAGCTTTTTCTAAACATGCACCTTGTTAACGAAAGGAACAGCCAGTCAACACTTTTATTAGCAAAACACAAGACTTAAAATGAGTTGCAGGAAGACTGAGCTACCATTGTTAAAAGGAAACTCCCATAAAGTTAACAGTTCTTGCAAAATTACAAGGAATTAAGTTGCCGTGTCCACCTGGATGTTATCAGCAGCTATATTCTATATTTAAAGGCTAGAATAAATGCCCACGTAGTTCCAATTACAGACAGAACTAAAGTGCTTATGATATTCATTGACATCTAAAGCCAGATCCAGCTTTTAGTATAAAACATACAAGATATTCTGTTAAGTAACTGACTTCAATCCAATTACTTTTGCCTACCTTAATTCTCTGTTGCAGAAACACAGCCTAAACATTCTGCATGTGATACGTCAGCAGCTATATGATAATTGTGAGAGTTGCAATAGCAACAGCTAGAAGAGAACATCAAAATCACAGTCTGGAAAGTTTAAATTAAAAAGAATACTGAAACCCAGGATTATGGAAGTCAATAGCCAAACTTACGATTCCATTTTTGCTACCTAAGAAAGATGTTTTGATCTGGGACTATTAACCGTCAGAGGTTTTGATGCTGACATGTCTCAACTATGTAATTTCAAAATGTGAACATCTAGAAACTAACCGCTTATTTCATCCAGCACACTATTTTCTTCCTTCTTTAGGATCACGAACAAAAAGCTCCTTTATCTTCTAGAGCCCCTTTTAAGAGGCCATTTACATCCACATGTGTGTATTTATATATTGTCATAAGCACTTCTGGGTACTTTTATGCCTATTTTAAATAATGGAAGGATTATTTTAGACAAGAAAAGCATAGGTGCATCTATGAAGCTCAGAAACACATATGGCAAAAACAGCTGAACACTAAACAAGCGTACAGAGAGTATGAGAGAGTATGTACATAAACTTCAGCAGCATGAGTCAAGTTCCAAACTATTTTGATGAAAAGTTAATTTTAAACAAGAAGCCTGACTTGTTCTACTTATTTGGTATTGACACGTCCAGAAACATAATGCTTCTTTTCAGTCACATTAGACATCGCAGGTTTTTTTTAATTAACACAAGACAAAGTTGGATGACTTTTCTCACCCACAGCCTTGTGTCTAAACTGTCACCTAAGCAGTTCACTTGTTCTCCAATTACTGGGGGAAGCTGTCTCAAAGTAACTCTAATCTGAACCTCCACTTAGGCACAGGCCAAGCGCTAGAAAGCATCATTCATTTCATAGAGGCAGTATCTCAGATTTCAATCTATATCAGTATGGACATGCAATCTACATACAGCAACTTGGTCTGAAAAATGTCTCTAGAATCAAGTGAAATGGTACCCATTTTCAGGAAAAGTGCACGTTAGTATCAGGTTAACTGCTAGCTCCTCAAGATGTCCACGGAGCCATGTGGACATCTACGGTTGTGCTCAATAGTGCAGATACTACATTAGATTATGATTAAATTTCTCCATCATAAACAAGAAGTAACAGGTACTTGTTAGCACTGAATCACATCTCTTTATTGCAACATTTCTCTTTATTGCAATATAGTTTTAATTAGCGTTTACAAGACAGGCCTGTGAGATCTGGTGCAGCACAAGGCACACAAGATGGGTTCTTAAGGCATCCACTTCTATTTAATCATTATGGTGACAGACTGAACACCATGCAGGATATTAGACACATTCATTAGGATATTATCTTTGCTCTCTAGGAGGGATTTTATTTTTTCATATTACTTAAATATGTGCTGTAGAGTCAACCAATGTTAAATACTCATAAAACCAAGGAAGATTAAGTTCAATCTGTGATTGCATTTCATAAGCTTACACTGTTTGAAAAACTACAAACTTTAGATAAAACCCATGCCTTTCACTCATGTTCTCTGTCCTTGCTTGATCCCCCAAAATATCCCCAGAACTAGCTAGCACACTATTTTTCTACTTGTCCAAATAAGGGAGAAAAACAAAAAACAACCAAAAAAAAAAAACCCAAACCACTATACATCTGCATTTCATACGTAAACTTTTGAATCCCAGGAAAGGAATACATAAATACCAGTAGTTTTCTGTCTCTGCAGAGCAGCTAATAAAAGCAGAGCTTACAAGGTCTTTTTTTGGTAGGAGAGGCTCCATAATCTATTCCCAGCAGTAATTTGATTTATCCAACCTCAAATGAAACAAGAAGCAGAGAAGAAATCGCAACTCAGAAATGTTTTTCTCCAAGTGTTTCCCAGGATTACCCTGTTTTAATCCTTGCTGAAGATTGCACCTTACATCAGAAACCAGCACTTAATTTGCGAGTATGATCCTTTATAGTCTTTCCAATTACTCATTTTCCCTGACTTCTCAGGTATCACATATGAGTAAGAGTGATGGACAGAGGTGGGAAAACAAAAAAAAAAAGAAAGAGGACAGAGAAATTCAGTTTGTAAAACCTGCTTTCACAAAATGTGAACATTTAGAATAGTGTTGTATCAGCCACATTTCAGGATCTTCCAATTCATTTAGAAGCTTTTACATCAAAGTGTTCTCAAAAATAGAGTTTATAAAGAACATGTATAAAAATATCTCCTTGATCAATTTTTCAGCTTTGTCCCTCAAGTCATGCATATTTTTATGCTAGACTATTTACAGTAGAGTGAATCTTGAATCACATAGAAGAGTGAATCTTGTATTACGAAAGCTTTTCTGGATTTAAGTTGTCAGTTAAGCAAAATAAATTTTAAATTCACACTCTGACAATGTAGAAAAAGCAACATGACCAAATAACTTTATTATTTTTCTCTACAAGCTTGGGTAATTTGTTCTGCTCTAGATTAAAAGCCTACCTGAGAAATTTTCACATTGGAACAAGTTACCTTAAGAAAAAAAATGGAAGGACAAAAACTTCTTATAGGGAAATGTAAACACATTTTCTTTTCACTCTAAAACAAAAAACCACGTTGGAACCTTAACGGCTTTGTACAAAGGATAGCTTTTCTCTAGCATTCAATTCCAGTGAAGATATAATTTTATCCCCGTTACACAGCTCTCTGTGTAGAAACAGCCATTTACTTCTTTTCCCTGACTTCCAGGTGCCAGTTGACAAAATTGTATCCCTGATTCACACACAAGAGCGTTTTCTCTTAATGTGAATTATGTACAGTTACATTTCAAATGTGTTACAAAGCTATGCTGAATCGCGAAGCAAACAGCTTTATCCATAGCCACAGAAAGTGGTACATATGCTTCTGATCACATAAGGCAACAGTGGTCACACATCTCTACATTCACAGATCATATCTAAACTGAAGCACGCTGTGGCTGGGCAGAAGTTAGAGGTTGAGTCCCAGAGATGGAAAACTCTTGTCCATGGAATTTAAAGCAGCTGCAAGGCTTTCATCAATAACACACACAGATTCAGGCTCCATACAGTAAATCTCTTCATCACTTTAGATACTGTGAAGAGGAATACGCTGGTAATATTTTAATAGGTATGAAGAAATCAACAAAATCAAGAGATTAAAATATTTTCCTAGCAGTTTACTACGCTTTACACATATTTCCCTGGTTTCAGCTGGGAAAGAGTCTGTTTTATTTCAAGTAATTACTGTAAAATGAATGTCAATAACGCATATTGTTTTAGTTGTGGCTAAGCAATATTTATACGTTTCAAGGACTCTCTTCAGTTTCCCACAGAAGCTGAGAAGCAGCAGAGACAGAACAACAGAACGGCCAATGGAATATTCTGTACCATAGGCATCACACTCAGTACATAAGTTGGGGTTGGCCAGGGAGGGCAAGGGGATATCTACGACCACTGCTCAGGAAGGTACCAATTCCATTCATCGGGTGGTGAGAGTGACTTGTGTCATTATTATTATTTTCCTTTTCTGTTATGTTCTATTAAACTGTCTTTATCTCAAGCCATGAGTTTTTTTCTTTCCCTTTCCCCTCCCTCCTTTTCTCCCTCTTCTCCCTGCCCTTCTGGGGGACAGGGAAGAACTACACAAGTGGCTGTGTGGTCTGAGCTGCCAGCTGGGGTTAAACCACAACACATATCAACACCCACTAGTTTCTATATTTTACAAACATCAATATTTATCCAGTATCATGAGAATAACTCAGTGTCTGATCTCATAAGCTGCATTCGGCTGATGTTACACAAGTTATAATAAACCCTCTACACCACGACCCAGCAGGACGTCCTACATCCCAAAGTTTCCTAACCTGCTATCAAAAGTAACTCCGCAGTAGCTGTGTAGCAAACCTTCAGTCATGTTTGGCATTTTAACAGGTTGTCTGCTACAGGCACGTAACACTGGAGCAACAGGAGTAGTAAGAAGGCAGAACACAACCATCAGTCTTCATTACACTTAAAGCATCGGTAGCAAAGCCAGAGGTAGCAGCTTCCTCTACTCAGACACACAGATACCCACGGTAAGTTTTCTCCTTATTGCTACTGCCAGGGACTACAGTTTGTTTCTGGGACAATCCACAGGTTTTAAATGGCAGTAGATTATGTGACTTGCACTAAACGTTTTTTCCTACTATCATCTCTCCTGCACTGTAACCCCCTCCAGGCACAGCACCATATTCACATTTACCACGTTATGTATGAGGAACCAACACCTACTCCCATTAACACAACAATTCATCCAGACCTCACTTCAGCATAAAACATCTGCAAGGAAAGAAACAGCTGTAACAAGAGAATAAACGACAATACTACAACACAAAATAACCCTTACTTACAATGGGATCCACAGGCTGCTCTTCTTTCATGCTCAAATTACAATGTAAGCCTCTGCCAGGGCTGCTGCAACAGCTCTAACATGGTCAGTAATCCCAAGCACATTTTTAAATCACCAAGTTCGTCTCTCTGAGGGTGAAAGATGTCTCCAAATCCACAAGTCACATTGCCTATCCTGAACCTGTCCCCAGCAATGCCTTTAGTCATCCAAGTTTTAATTTTTCTTTAAGAGAAGTCAAAAGCCCGTACACTTTTTCCCCAGCAGGTTTCCTATGGAGGCAGGGGAGCAGCAGCACCCAGCCTGCCCAGCTCCCAGGTGTTCCCCATCCCTCTCTGCACAGCCCCCCTACAGCTAAGCCTAGTCAGCAGCTTGGCCATCAGTCAAAGAGGTAATAAAGGTCAACATTAACTTCACCTGGGCAATTTTGGCAACGTGTATCAGGCATCCCTCTACGAATGTTCAAATACTTAAACACACCACTGGCACACCTGGGTGGCAAGGTCAGTAATCTACTCAGACTGAAGTATTAGCTATCAAGGTGCAGAAGGGAAAACACATTCCATTAAGAAGACAAGGATTTTAATTTTGAATAGGTGACTCATCCTATCTGCATAATAATATTTTATCAGTGATATTAACTGAGACACATCAAAGCCTTCTTTCACAGAGGCTTGGTATATCCTCATCCATCCAAGCAGGCAGGAAAAGCTGCCTCCATCAGGAGAAGGTATTAGATACGGCAGCCCTCTTTCACCAAAAGATAAAATGGGTTTATATCAAAACCTTCATCTCACTAGACATCCTGGAGAAGAAACTATAAAGCAGAACTTTGATAAGTCTCACCGATTGTTTCTGTTTTCAGCAAATTTTGGATGTAGAAACAACTCCATAAAGAAAAGACGTGGTCAGAGCAAAAAGGAAACAAGAACCAGCAAGAACCCGTCTGCTCACTTCAGTGATGACTTCCATCTGTGAGTCTGCTGCAGCAACAACATCCTCATCGTGGTGGGGAGAGAACAGAGCACTTCTTACCATTTACTGTCTGCTGCACTCCTAATTAGAGATAAACCACACCAGCTGCATGGGATTCACTCATAGCTAATAAATAAATAAATAAAGTCAATAAATAAAAAAACCTGTATAAATAAATAAATAATTAGAAATAATAAATTCAGACCTGGCTGTGGATGTTTTAGTATACAATTTTACAAATACCTAAAACATTTTCATCAAAACAAACAATTTAAATATAAGCTTACATTTCAAATCATACGAGTCCATTACATCCATGAAGTCTGGGATAAATTTCAAAGGGAATATATGTACCTATAGGCACCATTTCTTTTTCTCCCTATTATTAGTCAATTAACAAACCTAATCTATTCCTCACCTCTATATTCATACTCATAAATTTAAATGATAGATTTAGGATACTCTTGCTCATCAAATAAGCAGGATTAAAAGATTTTTACTGCAGATAAAACATGAAATATATTGTGGGTTTTTTTAAATCTACATACAAATATTTGTCCAAAGAAAATAGATTAAACACAAATTTCAATTAGATTTTCTGATGTGATGGAGATTGCCATCCAGAAGTTTGTTACAAAACTTGCCTCTTCTGCCAGCAGATTTTATTAATGGCTAGGCGCAGCTCTGACATCTGCTCTGTTATGGATGAATTTAAAAAAATCCTCCCACAAAGCACTCTAGAAATGAGCATAAAAAAGGCCAGCCCAACAGGAACTTCTTCCATGGGAAAGAGGCATTGCATGTAACTGCAATTTCTCTTAACAATATACAGCTTTATATCATATTTACTTGCACTTGCATCAATTATTAAGCAAAATTTGCACATACAGTTTATCTGTCAAAGTAGAAAAGCCTCCAATCAAAGGCATGAAGCCAGCTGTATATTCAAGCAGAGATATCCTTGCTACCGAGAGAAACTTGTTGTTTAAATACATGCTTTGGCATAAGTGATCTTTATGATCTGAGACATGACAGAGAGGGACCACAGCAAAATATGGACCATCCTGTAATACAAACCAGTTTTCATCTAACTTCAGCTTTCAGAGCCACAAACTCAAGCCCCACCAGATAGAGGTGGGGTGAAAAAAGTCTCCATCATGCGCAGGTTATTAAAAGGAGCAGCACAGAACCCTTTGGCGGAGGCTTCCTCAAACCTCAAGACAGTCTGTAAACATTACTGGTGGTTTTAAGGATCAAATGGCCTGATTGTTTTCCATATTTTCAGAATACCAAAGCTATAAATACAAAATAATGTTTCATTGGGTTTGCACACGAAAGGAAAAATCATAAAACCATTCTTGAGCCTGTACTTTTCTGACCTGCCTGGTCTCAGAAATCATACCATCAAGTATGTTTAGAATGACCTTTTTTTTCTCACTGCGCACCATTTATTTTACACAGTATGCTATCTGGGGACTTCAGTGCTATTACACCCTTCCATCCTTTAAAAAATAGGAGGAAATTATTTTAAAAGTTCCAGTAAACGACATTTTTGTCACAGTCTGCAAAAGAACTTGCTTTCTTCTTCCCAGTTCAAAGCAGCAGATTTTATCACCCACCACAGGACAGAGAAGGTTGGTAGCACAAGTGAAAACAGTATAAAAAATTAAAAAAAAAAAGAGATGAGGACTTTGAGGTACTGCCCTAGTAATAAGTCCGTTAGGCTCTGTAAACCTGAGAGTTTCTTACAGGAAATTCTGCCACTGAACTTGCTGGACCAAGGAATTTCATTTTTATTCTCCTGCTATTTGCCTTGATGATGAATAAGATCCAGTAATTAATGATTCTTGTGTGCTGCCCATCAAACAAGTTACATGGATCAAAGATGAGCAAATACTTCTTACACTGAAAGTGTACAATAGAGATGGGAGAAGGAAGTAAAGTAATAAGGAGCAAAGATATTAGCATGTAAACAAACTATCATCATCATCGTTTGGGATTGATTTATTTATGTACTCTAATTTACTTGAGTTGCACCAAAATTTCAGAAAATTATACTTTAGAAATGCAAACTAACATCTTGGCTGTAGCCATAATTCAATTTCAAAATAACTAATAAAAATTTCAAATTGATGTTCGCATTTTCAGACTTTAAATATAGATAAAAGTATTGCAATGAGTGTGTTCTTCGTAGCTGTTTTAATATTTGACCATTTTTTAATATGAGTTGAACAATTTTGGCACAGCAGTTTTCAACCGGGCTGATTTCATTCAGAGTCATTAGTGTTACTTAAATGGCTGACCCATGTTTATCATGTACATAACAGTTAATGTCGCAAATAGCACAACTGAACATTACTAACATGACTGGTTACAAAATCTGTAGGACAATTAGTCTTCATATATTTTAAAGCCATTAAGCATTCCTAGATTGAAACTGGATGGTACCATTTATAAACTAAATAGCTCTTTCATCTGTACTTCCCATGTTAGCTCAGCAAATTAATGCTTTCAGGGCAATTTAAAATGTAAATTAATCTGGAAGCACACAGTCCTGCTGAAAATGAAATAATATATTAAATGGGTGTTTTGTTCTCCGAGGAATCAAATTTTGAAATTGCTGTTTTGAGAAAGTTCAGGCAACATTTTTTTTGTCACTTCGGACAGAATAAACAAACATAGCCGTGCCTTTCAGAAACTATTTTCCAGCATTTGGTGTTAACATCGACCTCCTGATAAAAGTAGGGAAATGTTAGGTGAGCGCTGAAACAGCTTATGTTATATTTCAGTGTTGTATTACTATTTTTTTGCACAATTTTTCTATCACGTAAGAACAGAGAAAGCCCATTCATGTCAGAAGGTGAGAACATTAAACAAGTTATGTTTTTCTTTATAAAAATATGGACTATTTAACAAAACAGTAGATGTAAAGTACAACATTGGCTTCATATACTAACTTTACCTAAAATCTGCAAACACTGAGATTACTACATAGAGAAATAAAATTTCTGGAATCAGAAATATAACCTGGAAATAAAATTTTATGAATGTAAGTATCTTTGTGATAATAACAGTTTAAAAGAATGAGCTGAAGCAGAGAGAAACTAAGTATGGACACAGTGATGTTTAGGATGCCTTAAATATATGGACTCAGGAATCATAATGGGCAAGGTAAGGCTTTCGAACCTTTTCTGATCTGAGACGCCACTCTGCTCCCCAGTTAGGAGGAGGGAGAGAATAAGAACCTATGCTCTTGCAGTATCCATATGCGATATATTGTTGATAGTTGTGTACTTAAAGTTGTACAGCTAGTAAATATACCATTGTAACAGCATTGGAAGAGGGAGCATGTGCATACCCAGGACAACGTTTTAAAACAGAATTTTTTTATGCCTGAAGTCAATAGGTTCACATTCGTCGCTGTATGATGTATAAATGTGAAGTTCTTGTATTCAACTCTCAAGAACAGGATAATATTTTTAAAAATAATTTAGATTACCTCAATAGGACAAGCTATAGAATGTTTCACCACGCAAAAGACTTATCCAGAAAATATAAGTAAGCAGAAACATATGAAAGTGCTTTGCTTTAAATGTAACATTTGATAACAAGAGCTGCAATTACTAATCAAAGGACGTCAAAGACAAAATGCATACACTCCAAAAGAGTTTAAATGCAAATTACTCCTTCAAAAAGACACCGCTTCGTGCAATGTAATTAGAATCCTAGCAATTATAGCATTAGAAGCATAATAGTAAAATGCAAAACGTAAGGAGGAAGAGGAACACATAGGACACAACAGGAACTTCTATTTTACTCTTTTTCAAAAATTCCCTTCCCTATTTTGGTTTATGTTAATCAGTTGTCAGGCAGACAGAAAAAAAATGGCAAAGCAGGGCTATAAGACTGAGATTTTCTTCTTCATTTCTTCTCTTTGGTTCTGTGCTGTTACCTTCCCGATACCAACACCTTGGCTTCAAGGTTGTTCTCTTCCAGCCCTTGCTCTTCCTCAGGCCCAACTTCCTTTTCTCTAACTAGATCTGCCTCTTTATCTAGCCCAGAAATCCACCCTTAAATTAAACACCAGTGTTTGGCTTATGTGTGACATGCTCTTTGCTGCAGATTTGATAGTTTTAAATAAACCACTGAGGGAATCCTGGCAGAACTTTCCTCTAGTAGGTATGGGGGAGAATGGGCCAAAGTAAATGCAAATAAGCAAAGCTCAAGCCTTTGGAGCCTCTACTACAACATTTCTTCCATTCATAGGCCAAATGTAAGACAAGTTTGATTAATGATTTTTCTTCTGCATATATCACATTCAACTTCCCTCCAATTAAGGATAGCTTTTGAAGTTTGTGCCTTGACAGTACAGTAAATCTAGCCTTAAAGCTGACAGTGCTGGATCAAAATCAATAGAGTCATACAAGATAAAGTGCTGATCCAGCACAGGCTCAGCCTGCTCATTCAAATTCATTCTGAAGCGTTCATAGCATAATTTTATACTAACCACCTTTCTGCTGAATAAGATGTCTCGGTAACACTTTCCTACAAGGAGACATCACAAAATGAATCTCACCACTAACTAAGGCGACATAAACTCCGCATCACATATCCCTTGTTTTATAACCTGCCAGACAGATTATTTCATTGCCCCATCACACCTAGATCAACTTTGTACAGTAGTGCACTATTAAATTACACGGAGCAGCCCGTCCCCAGGTTAGACAGAAACACAGATGCTTCTTGGGCAAGGAAGCAGCAGCCAGGTCTTCAGGGACCAGGAGTGCAAAGGAGCTGTGACTGTGGGTTAGAAGTGCAGCTGGCTGCAAGACCTGGATGAACTGCTATTGCCTCTGACTACTGACAGTTCCCTTGTTAGGTAAATACCTCTTACCAGAAACTTCTCCATTCCCTGCGCTGGAGGAGCTGAGCTGTTGCTATCAAATCCAAATTTTGGCATGCCTTGATTTCTCCCTCTGAAGGTGGGCTGAAGGGTTGCGTGCTTCCAAGTCACAGGAGGACAGATGAGGCAAATGGTTCTTGTTCTTTGTACAAGCTCGAGAAATGTTGACCTAAAAGCTGTATCTGTAAAGACCCAGAGAGGGCAGTAGGCTTACTTGGCCCCAGAAAAAAAGGGGAGATAGGAAAGAGTCCAAATCTGCACAAAAGTGTCTGTGGGCTCCGGTAGGCTCTTGGTGCCCTTGGCCACCGGCTGCTGCAATAGCAGCGCCTTTTGGGAGGAACAAAAAAAATCCTGGAGGGCTCCAGGCACATGATGAGGCTGCCGATGAGATCCTTGCCCGAAGCTGAGCTATCTCCCCAGGTGTGAGAAGCCCCTGGATGTGAGAGGAGCCCATGCCCAGGCAGCAGGACAGAGGAGTGCACCTCCCTGTTCACAGTGCAGACTCCCTCAAAAACCCCCATTACAATTTTGTTGTCTTCTCTGGAGCCATTCACCAGTGTCTGCTGTGGAAAAGTGTTACCAAGTATACTCAGCTGAAATCATTCACAAGTAGGTCCACAAAAATAAATGAGGAAACCCAGTAGCAACCTAAAAATTATGTTTATTTGGGAAAAAATGTGAATAAAATTTTAACTAGATGATCTTTAAGGTCCCTTCCAACCTGAACCATTCTATGATAATATGAAACGTCATTCTGAGAGTGACTACAGTGTGGAAACTGAAGATTGTAAGAAGTACGAATTTCGCTTTGAAATTGTTGTCTCGGTTTATAAACACTGACAACGTACAGCTTGGCAACATAATTCAGTTTTATCTAATATGTTTTTTCCATCTTCTGCCTCCAAATAAATACCACAAATAATGTGTAAGCAGTTTTACCTAGAATAAAAATCTGTAACAGTGTTACAACATAATAGTGGCATTCAGTAAATGCAGACAGAAAACAGAATGTGATTCAGTCAGAATTAATATCCTAAATTGATACACAATGAAAACACATTTTCCATCAAACCTATTTAATGCAACATGTTTTCTCGAGTGCACCAAGGCAGCAGAACTAGCTGGGATCCTGCGGGAAAGAGCCCACAAAGCCATTACGGATTTCTTGCCTATCCATATTCTGGCACAAGGACTTAAAATTGGAATTGACTTACCACTTTGTCCCTGGAATTTTTTTTTTTTTTAAATTCTTGTATTATAAAGTTGGTCAGATGCCTTCAAAATGTGCAGCCTCTGCTTCCCTGACTTCCACCTTCTCCCCTGACCAGGCAGAAGAGAGGGGCCTCTGAGGCGGGTCAGACCTGGGGAAGGGCTGGTAGGGATTTGGAATTGGTGAAATGTAACAGGCTCTACAAACATTCACGTTTAACCAGTGGAAAGTCCAATGTATAATTAGGGAGCTCCAGCCCCTCTTTCTAGTTCAACCATGGAAAAAAAAACCGAACAAACCTTTGAAAATCTGTTTTGCATTTAGTGTCAACAAAGGGGTGGTTTTGCTCCAGGACAGAAAGCAGACCCTTCGCCAATTTATAAACAGAGTTAAGTAAAGAAGTAGCAATCTAGATTATCAGACACTTGTGGGAATGGTGTTAAGATCCAGCCTTCAGAGAAAATTCACACGTGGATTTCAGAAATTCCTACAGTTTGTGGTTTAGGCCTCTCTCTAATCCCGATATTTTAGAATCATATAATAGTATGGGTTGGAAGGGACCTTTAAAGATCATCCAGTCCAACCTCCCTTGCAATGAGCAGGGACATCTTCAACTAGATCTTATAATCTGCATCGTGTAAGTAACACTAAATGTGTTTTCTTTCTTCACTTTACATGGATTAAAATGCTCTGGGTCATAATTGCTACAGAAGGGACAATATATTTAATAAAACAAATGGAAAGAACTTTTGAAGATCAGGTATAAGATCAGTCGTATTTCACTGAAAACTTCAAAGATGTGAAGAAATTACTCTTAACAAGCTAGTAATAAGCCTGACTTTCAAAGAAAAAGGACTGAATTTTTTGAATGAAGCATTTTGAAAAATTCATATAATATATTCATTTTTCTAGTAATTGGTTGCCTATGTTACAAAGACCGCTTGCTGACTTTTGGTCTGCTGAAGACAATGCTCAAGAAATAGAGTGCCACAAGTGAGCATTTCCTCTCTACCTTCTACATACCATTTAGAAGCATCAGAGAAGCACTAAAAAAATGCTTCCAAACAACGAAATGACCTATATCCTGCCAAGAAAAGAACCCAATAGGGCAAGTACACAGGGAGCTCCTCATGGGTTGTCAGGGTGTTAGAGATGGGATTGTGGCACAGTCACTTGTGTGTCTCCTGGCAGCCTGGGGCAAAGTTGTCACATCAACAGATCCCAGAACTTTCATTAAGAAACTAGAGTGCACTTTTTGTTAGGAAAGGACAGCAGGTGGACTAAGCCTACCTTAGCCTATTCTCTACCACCACCCCCAAAATCACCATCATTTAGATAGCATCTCACCTTAAGAGTATCCATTAGGAAAGTTCATTTACAGTATGATTTATTTTTGTATTTAGTATGTGGAATATGATTCTGAGCCCCACAGCATTACACATGAAAATAAAAAGCGTAGGTCAGGAGCTGTTACCCAGCCCAGAAACATGCTAACATGCATTTCCTTCCAGTCCAAGCATATGGGAACACAGCAACACTTCATTTTGTGTTTATTTTAGATATTTATTACACAAGGAAATTGAAGATATGGAAAGTTTCCCTTTCCTATCTTCAATTTCATCTGGATGACATTTACTTTTATCTATTTTACAACCTAAAAATGTACCAGCTGAGACCAAAAGTTTACGGAGCCCACTAACTTGCTTCAGCAGTGGTAAACAGCCAATGACCGAAGAGTGGAACAAATATAAAGCAATAGCAATGACACATGATACAGCCTTCTTTATGCAAAAAATTGTGGATGGAGAAAAAAAAGTTGCTGAAACAGCTGGCTTCAGCCTCCTCACCTATAGCCTTGATAAAGCTTTGTCAGAGTGGGATTTCAAACCTCTGAGATGCAGATGTCGATGGCTAAACCTGTTGTACAGATTCTCTTTCCAGTCAATGAAAGGAACTGGCATGTACAGGGTATGACCTATTTTGTGTATCTGAAGAACAAAACAAGTAATTTAAGTTTGTAACAATAACAACAACAAAACCCTCCAAACATCTTTAGTGACCATTCTAAGATGCTTTTTTTTACCATGTCTAATGTTTTGTAACAGAAAAGGAAGATTAATAAAGTAAAAAACTTAGGAAAGAATGAATACAGCAAAATAGGAATGTGGGGAAAACTAAAACGAACAGTTTGTTAATAACTAACTGTAATGTAAAAAGGTAGATAAAATTCTAAATTTTTTGCTTTCTAAATATGAAAAAATATTACAACTCAAAGCCCAAAGTGATTTTAAGCAGCATCTTTCCTGAATTCTTCCCTCTTCCCCCATAAAAGCAGTGTGAGCTTTTTTCTACCCAAAGGCAGCTACCGATCACACTTTCAAAAAACACTTATTGGAAAGAGCAAGTTGATGGACAATGTTTTCATTAGCATGCTATTACAGGGTCAGATTCTAACTCTAGGATCTGGACCTCAACTAGCCCAATTCCTCCTTGTCAGCACCGTGGATTCATTCTAGGAGCAGAGTGCAAATACTCTTACCAAAATCCAGACCAAAACAGCTAGGTAAGAGAATTTAGAATAACATATTTCAACCTCAAACATACATATGAACATTTTTTAAATTACTCCACTGGAGAATCTGATGGCTAATTCTGGAAAATATAGTACGTGAGGTGACCCATAGTGCTAAAGCATTTGAATAATTTCATTCCTCTTCAAGAAAGCACATAAACATATGTTTAACTTTAATCACAGATCATCTCACTGCTTTCATCTGGACCTAATCATTAACCATAAACACGTGCTTAAACGCTTCACTGAAAAAGGATGAGATTACTCACACACTTACAGTTAATTGTATGCTTAGATGTTATAGTGGCCTCTTGGCAGGCTGCACCGTGCGCTGTGACTATTGAAAGCAGAAGTAAGCTGAGATGCCCTACAGCAAAGATTGTGATGGTGCCCTTCTTTCCTACTCCGTAATACGGTGTATGGGGTAGGTCACCTACAACAGACTCTGCATGGAGTTCTCCAGTGGGACCTGGTCAAAAAAAGCCTGTAAAAAAGGTACATCTAGTGAACTGATCCAATTCCAATAAATTCTCTAATACTGAAAACTGCTTCTTTCCCAGGAAGAATACCGATTCAAATTAATAGTTATTATTAAGTCCACTTATTAGGCTCTAAGATTAAAGTCTAGTCATTAACTAGCCTAATCAGCTATTGTGAAGGCTGCAGAACCATGCTTTTGGTATATACAAAGACTCTGTTTTCTGTAAAATATCAAGCTTATTTTTCCCTACAGCCTCAAGCAACGGTACTGGAGATGCAGTCTGTGTGTCAACTCTCTCTCTCTCTCTCTCTCTCTCTTCCCCCTTCCCCCCCGCCCATATTTATGGCCCTTATGACTGCAATGTCTAACTGCCTGCCTAGAATTTGGAAGATAAAAGTAAACCAGACAGAGTTCATAGCAGCAAGCTGAAATCCATTTCCACGGAACTAATTTCAGTTCAAAATATGTATCAAATATCAAGTCCTCCTTCTTGGAATAAAAACTGTTATAAAAGCACCAAGTGATTTTCTTCTAAATCTCCCATGATTTCATATTCAGTCATGCCAAATTGTTTAATCCGGTAAAAGGCTGGTAACCAGCACAGGGACAGATGAACAAGTATATGAGCACTTTAAGAAGAAAATAGGATCTGTAAAACTAATAGAGATCAACACCGTAACACAGCTGTTTGGTCTGTAGCCACACACAGAGCATTGCATTTAGCATATAAGCCACTTGTCATTGCTGTTCGTGCCCTTACTGAAGCATTCCTCCCAACTGGATTGCTGTACTGTAAAGCAATGCTACGTTGACTGTCATGATTTTTTTACAGCTGGGCAAGTAAATAGCCTTTGATAAATGCTACCACTTGTTATTAAACCAAACACCACTTGTCCCAGGGAACAGTAACTGTGGACTATGTCCATCACTTGGAAAAGACTTCCGCCTACTGCCTGCCACTCTTCTGTCACAGTCCCTGAAAAATCCACTCCCTGCCTCATCATACTTCTGTAATTAAAGTGCCTTTCATTTTACAGTCTCAAAGCACAAAAAGAGAATTTTAAGTACAGCCCTTAAAAGGAATGCATTTTGCGTAGCTATTTTACTTTTATTAACTGAAAATATTTTTCAGTTTTTCATCTACCGTGACATGAGTGGTTTTGTTCCTGTGGTTAACCTCATTTCCAAAATCAATTCTACTTCTTACAGAGCAGACTAACTTGAAATGGGAGATTCAAGTTGAAATAAGGTAGTAATCCAGAATGAGTTTCAGGTTTGTCATTTGGTTGTTTCTCGGCATTTAAGAAATATGCAAAATCTAATTGCCATTTTTTATCAGCTGAATTCTCTAGTTGACTGCATTCCAGCCTGGCTTACAGAGCAAAAATTTAGGCATTCACATTGTTAAGCATCTATTTTTTTTCCAGATAAACTCTGCAATACAATAAGGATTTTGGTGATTTTGCTAAGACTAAAACCACTAAGAGATATTGGTTAAATTTTTTTTAGATAAACTTCAGCCTGTAATATGTGAAGAAGAAAATATTCAGTGAAAATAAGAGGGTATAATACAAACCNACAACCCCCACCCACCCCACCTCGAAATTTTAAGACAGTGATATTTGAGGTCCTAAAGCTGAGAAAAACGCTTAATCTCTATGCCAGGCAGTATATTATCTATATTTAAACTGGTTTGAAAATAACTGAAAAGGTTCCTCCATGTCACAATGGTACTATTTTTTTAATTTAAAGTTCCAGCGGCTGCTTCCGAACATCAGCCTCTTTGGCAATCCCAGCAGGGAAACTGAACAATGGAGAAACACACACAGAACCCGCTGCATCGTTTTTGATCTTTTACATCTAAGACTTTCAAGGAACATTAGCATCACGGTGAGGGAAAGCCTGAATTGCCTTTAGCTTTATCGCAGTTAGCACAGCAGTTGTTTGTAAATAGGATCTCAGGAGAGAAAGCGATGTGTTAGGTTCTAAAAATAAAGGAAGAACTTAATTGGGGAAAGGGGGAGCATTATCTCTTTGAATGGTTGTAGGGCACAATAAGGATGGAGTACAATTTAAACGCAGAGGCAGACTCCTGCCAGGGGGTAACTGCTAGGAAAAAATCTGATGAGTGGAGAGCAATACAGAATAATAATTAGTTTGATTCTGTCTGAAATGAGAGCAGCGCACAGCAGCCCAGGCAGCGGCTGTGCGTGGCATCGGGAGCCAACACATGGGTTAGGATATTGCTGTGCTGTTACCCACTGGGAGACACATGTGGATTGGAGGTGATCAAAGCAGACCGTACTGCCAGGATCTTTAGGGCTAGCATCCAGCAGAAACCTCTTAAAACTACATTCCACTTTATTCTCAACTGACTTCAGTTTTCTAAACAGACAAAAAAGTTATTTCCAGCAAACCACTGCTCCCATGCGGGGAAAAAAAAAAAGATTGTCACCACTGACTATAAATCAAGCTGATGTTACCTACCCTCACAAATTTTACACCCTGCTCAAAAGAGATAAAAAAATCCACAACCCTAATTATTTTTTTCAAATTAGTCTACTCGTGAAAGGACAGCTGTGGCACAGCTTCCCATGCAGCACTTTTCAAGACATCATAGCAAAACGCACTATCCAAAATTCCTTCTTCCTAATTTTTTTGTGAAAAGAAATTCTTGCTTCATAGACATGTACAGATGCCTTAATCTCCCTAAAAAGACTTAAAATTACTTTACTCTGAAGTAGTGTTATTATTACAGGGATTTAGACTTTATATAGTAAATAAATCATTTTTCTGAAACAATCTGAAACAGTTCAGATCTACTGACAAGGAGGTGAACTACTGATTGTTAATTTTAAGGTCTACAATTAATCTAATATAATTTATCATTATTAAATGTGTTAAACCTGTGAGAAACAAAAGGTACATTTTTTCCACTGAGTTCATGAAAGAAAAATATTTGTTAGTCTTCTGGGTTTAGGTAGCTGTCATTTATTTGGATAAAGAAGTATTGCCAGAAGCATGAAAGTAACAGTCCTTCTGCCAACCACTTCTGTCATCTCCCAGTTTGGGCCAAAAATAAAATATGTATATAGATTCACTAGCATAAAGTGAGAGCTCTGGGACTTCAGGCTCACTTAGGAGATTTTAAAACCTTGAACTCAAACAGACTTCTTGAATGTAATTTAGTCACTGATAATTCAAACAAATGTCTTACATGGGATCAGATTAATTACCCTAAGTCCAACTTTGATTCCTAATAACACCTCAAACCAAAATGTTGATAGATGATTGATAAAGCTCAGATTGATCAACTGAAAATTAAATGCAGTTTGCTTTGACTATCATCACATGCTTGTATACATTACTTCTACGGATCTCTATTTTTCTAAATAAATTTACTGTATTTGCTGTCATGCAACCAAAATTTCATTTAAAAACATACAGGTTCCTCTAGATCTGTCCAAAATGGTTTCTAAAAGCTACTAAAAAATTATGTAAGAGATTGTAAAGGCTGGTTTATAAAACTAGAAATCCAGAAAAGAGCCCATCTCTACTTATTCACCTCTTCTAAGTGGAAAGCCGAGTCCTGGTTGTCCCCCTGCTGCTAGGGTTTTGTTTCCTGTTAAGAGCTTTTTACCTGCGGTTAATAACGATGTTCAGTAAACAAAAACGTACCACAGCAGCAAGGCACAACCGAATTACCTGCACAAATGTTGGAAAGAAACATGACAACTCAGTGTCCCTGTGACAATTCAAATCAAACTCCATGTAAGCATTAAATCTGAATCAGCCAGTAGGTGGGAAAGGGAATCTATAGCTTTGTTTTAAACGTCTCCTTATATCCACTCCAGACAAAGAATAAGGTTGAAAAATGAGTCCTGTTTCACAAATTTAAAAGACTGAATAAAATGATTCAGGGCAATTAAAATTCATTTTTTAAAAAGCTGTAACTGAACAGCAAGGAAAAAGACTTTGATGGTGGTAGGGAACTAATTGGAAATTACTGGAAGTTTGGACAGGGAAGGGAAACACCCAGCACAGAAACAAACAATATTTGATAAAGGGTGCGTGTTGGAAAAGGCAATACTCATACTTGTTTTTCAGTAACATCTGTGCCTTACCTTTATACAACATCATATACACTACCCATCCCCAGGAATACTATCTGCACTGCAAGGTGCTCTCTGGTTTCTGCTGTGTTACAGCTTGAGATTTAGCAGGGTTATTGCTTTATGTCATCTCCTGCATTTTTGAACAAAGTACACAGATCCTTATGGAATACTGATAGCATTTGCTGTACACATCTGTTTTTAAGAGACAAAGAAGCTATTTATAAGTCTCTGCCTGGTATCACCTTTCACAATACTTGGTATTTCCAAATGCTTTGCTCATGTTTTCTTTTTTCCTGATGTTTAAACTGCAAGTGAAGAGACAGCACTTCCACATTTCAGACATCTCTTCAAATCCAATGGGACAACAAAGCCTGTGTCGGTTAATGATGACAATCCCAAATGGACCGAAGCTCCAGGTTCAGGTAAGATGCTTTTGTAGTACATATATGTAATAACTGTATCACCAGCATCCTTTGCTTCAACTGCTGCAGTCAAGCAAAGAAGCTCTTTTTGGCACATAAGATAAAAGCCTTGCTCCAGTCTTTCGGCCTTTCTTACCAAGTAACCAAGAAAGTAAGGACATGAAGTATTCAAATCTGTCTGACTGCTGAGCAGTGAAATTCAAACTTCTAGATAAAATGTACTGTGTTCCTTTAACTCCAACTTTTTATTCTGCCCAGTGGCATAGGCCCTCTGTTTACTTGGCAGGTAGAGCCAAGTCCCTGGAAGATGGCAGTCATTTATAGGCCCCCTGCAGACTCTGTTATATGCTTTTATTCATTCTTCAGTAATACCCAAAACCACTGAATAACAGTTAGAGTTGTCTTGGTTTAGATCCTATATAAACACAATATTTAATATAAACAATTTGTCCTGGTCTGAGGTGGAGCATCTGCCGTCTTGTCATTGGCCAACCTGTCCCAAACCGTGACACAACTGTATGAAAGAAAGGGACCCAGGAAAGAAAAGGAGACTTCTCACAAGGTCTCAGATGTAGCGAAGTTGCCAGCGAAGAGAGTGCTACAAACTTTATTTTTCTCTGGGAATTTGTTCCATGTTGAACTTCAAGCTGTGTTCCAAACACAAGACGCTACGTCCACAAGTACATAATGGCAATGATCAGATCAGATGAAAAAGGAAAAGCATCCTCATTTCTTGAAGAAATCAGTCTATCTCCAAACCTCCTTGTTATCACATAGCAGCTACAAAGATAAAGTGTTGATACTTATCATCAAGAGCTTGTCCCTAATGCTCATATGTGGGAGACCATGCTCCTGGTTACTAAGAACGCACAACATAGTGGGGGAAGAGAAGAGCGTCCCCATGGATGAAGCCTTACCAGCCAAGGACCTTTGTGGGAAGGAGGCTGCTGCACGCTAGTACAAGATGTACCAGCAGCCCCAGGATGGAAACTCCTGGGTGCAGATTCTGCCTGCCCCCAGCAGAAGCCTTTGCAGCT
Source organism: Stercorarius parasiticus (assembly GCA_013396915.1). Taxonomy (NCBI): domain Eukaryota; kingdom Metazoa; phylum Chordata; class Aves; order Charadriiformes; family Stercorariidae; genus Stercorarius; species Stercorarius parasiticus. Next base: position 43,947 of record VWZL01005708.1, read on the forward strand.
GCTTTGGGCCTCTCTCAGCAGCACAGTGCCATTGACCTACTCCTGTCCCATCTGAGCAAGGCAGTATTTTGCTTTGGGAGAAAAAAGACAAAGTTATAAGTCCCAATAAGGCAATAAAAGAATTCACCTGCCTTTCAATTTTTTTCCCCTCTATAGCTAGGCACAAACAACTACACCGGACAAATGCATTCAGGCAAATCTTTATAGCCATACAACAATCCCCAATTTGCACTCAACCATTACTTGTGAATAAAATGAGGACACACACAATGACCACAAACTACTCTGCAGCCTCCTCTCTTATTTTCTAACATTTTTTTCCAAAACAGATTGATGTATCAAGCTGCTGAAACCTTCCTGCCTCCTATTTTCATAAATGATTTCCAAAAAGTGTGGTTTCTTTTCAAATTACATACCCCATTCTTACTAACTAGCTACTTAACTCGCGCTTCATGCGTGAGATAGATACTCACAAAGCAAGCTAGAAAGATGAAGATTCTTGTACATGCTAAGAATAAAAAAGCAAGACTTTCATCTCCAACTTCTAGTCACAAGCATCAGACCAAGTCTGCACGGGTAGCAATTACTCAGAAGCAGGTGGTATCAAGTTCTGTTGTTTCTCTAAATAAAATCCTTCATGGGTGGAATCAGCAAACTGTCAACTGATAAACAGGACACAAATAATTATCCCTAAAATACCTCCGGTTTATAGTCTAAACAATTCCTAGAGAATTTAACAGCCAACATTTACAAAACAGCAAAGCCTACATAAAAACAGTGATGATGTTTTTTCCTTACTTTTTAATTCCTTCATCTTTAAAAGCAAAAAAAAGATTCCAAACATTATGTAAGTTTACGCTGGCTGAAACAGTTTATACAAAATGCAAACAGCTAAACAAAAAATAACAAGCCTGTCAAAATCTGAAAAGCAGATAAAAGATCAATTACTTACACAGAAGAAAGCTTGAATTTTTATATTTTTCTGGGGATCAAGAATATGGAATTATACTGATAATTTTATACTTTTTCTAATATCAGAAATCTTGCCAGGCTTCTAACAGTTTTTCTTCCCTGAGGGAAGCTGCAGAGCAGGCAGGGATGTGCCACTGGAGCAGCAGTGCTGCCTCCCGGCTGCGGGCACAGGCTCCCAGTTAACCGCCGTACTCCACCTAGGAGCACTGGGTGACAGAACAGCAGACCTACAAATAACTAGAAAAAATAAAGTAACAGAGTAAAAATGGATTCACAGGGACTGAACATCCATTTTCCCATGATGTAGGGAATTATACCCGTTCTTTATTGGATCAGGGAACATACAACTCCAATGGCAGTTGGTCTAAATGATCACTGTAGATCCCTTCCAACTGAAATACTCTATTTTATTCTAAGTGTTTCCCACTCAGGGAAATAGGTTAGAAGGATAAGTCTATAAGGTTAGAAGGATAAGTCTATCAGAAGGCTAATTCACATGAACTCCTTAAGTACGAGTCTGTATCTTGTTGTTTACATGGAATAATGGAAACATGTAAAACCATTTATGAGAATCTACTTTTAATTGCATCTTTAAAAGAATAATGCAGTCAGTTGATCAGAATGATCAGAATAATGCAATCAGTTTAAGAAACTAAAAAGGAGGTAAAACTGTTAAACCAGTAAAAGAGCTATTTCCTCCAGAGCTGATAGCTAGCTGTAAATAGTTTTGATTAAATAATTACAAGAAAATAAAACAACAGGGAAAAAACCTGCACAATTACTAACAGAACACACATTTAACTTTCAGGTGCAGAAAAAAGTCAGATAAATTTGGCGTGACAGAAACATCATAAATCTCAGGAAAAGCACAATTTACTTGATAATTCTATGATTCCAGTTGATAGGGCTTTTGAATATGAAAATAGTTTTCAATAGGTTTGCAAATCTCTGAAAAGTTATTCAAATAAATGGAAAGAAGGCAATCTAAATCTCTCATGTCAACTCCATTTGAGAAGTTTTTGCTCTTTATCTTTTAATATGGTAAATTGTACTCGGTGCAATGATCTGATTTAGAATTAGTTTGGTTTAGCATAAACTGAATCTTCTGTGTTACCTTGTACAGTGCACAGACACTGAAAGTGCAGCCAAAATTCGGGTCTCTGAATGAATTTTTCACTTAAAAATGTCTTTCAGCTCAGGTGATTGGGAACACAATTATGCATCTCCATCACTTTGCTGTACTAAGCATTCATCTTTTATGCTGGTGTCAGCACCACTGCAGTTTTACTGCTTTCCTATTTCTTTTGTATGTAAATCTCCAGAATAATGAACTAGAAGCTGTTGTTTGAAAAAATCTCCACCAGACATGAATTGTGTTTATGCTGGCTAGGCAGGTTTTATCAAGATTTGGAAGGTGGCAGGTACTGCCTTACAACTTTTGACTAAAAACTGAGATTACTTTAAAGTAGATGCAACTTCCTAAGCGTTGTCCTATGCCAGATGTTGCAGAGGGTATCTGACAAACCTATCCCATACAACACAACACCTTGAGCGAAGAGATATTTTTCTCAAAACCACCAGTCATCAGTACAATATTGTAGCTTGATTATAAATGCCTGTGCTTGTTCATCAAGACTGGCCTGGTAATATGAACCTTGGCTTGCACACAGAAATTTCCCCCCGTCTGTAAGTAGATAATGTTCCATTGTTGTCTTCATGAATTTTTGAAATTGGTGACCCACTTCTAGAGGTAAAGTATTTTTTGGCTCACCTCTTCAAAGCCTCCTTCTGCACATGAACAGGTGAGACACTCTCAATCTGTGGAACTGAACTGAGTTAAGTATGCAGTATTACCTCACACGAGCTTGGAAGCTGTAGAGATCCTTCATGTTCCACTTCTACTGATAAATCACAGTTTATTTAAATACCTACTTATTTAAATACTGCCACTGCTCACGTTGAAAACAATCTCATGTTAACATAACATTTTTCCTTCCTCCAGCTCATTATGGCAACCTGTGCAACCCATGTACTCCTTAGCCACTCCTGATTGCGTTCATTCCCAAAGTGTTTACAAGCAGATTTACAAACCATGCATGGGAATTTCTAACCCACTGCTGAAATGCAAAAATCTCTCAGGTGAAACTAAGCAATTACTTAGGAGTGCCCAACTCACTCTATTTATCAAAGCTAATTATTTCAGGTATTAACTGATTTCACAGTATGAATTTCACAAGGTAATTCATAGTTCTTTCAAAGGTGTAATTAAAACTGTAACTCCGAGCTGAGTTAGAATACCAAGGCCGTGCCCTGCCCTTGTCTGTATGCTTTCTAGACAAGCAAACAGGCATATTTAAATGCACGCAGCACACTGAATCTAGTTAATGTATTTTCTGGAGGCTGGATCGATAGACTGTTGAATCCATTCATAGTTTGCTCATCCCAAAGAAAATTAGATACCGTTAGAAAAATAACAGAGAATTTTCAGCTTATTTATTTAAAACACTAAAAGAGGTCATTCCTAGGAAGGTTTCCATAGCAACCACCACTGTCAAAGACTGAGGAGAAAGGTGTTCATTGGGCTCCCTCCCTAATGAACTGGAATTAACCACACTCCCCTTCCCAGCAGGAGACCACTCAGCCCCTGTTCGCTTCATCATTGATGCATCTGCCAAAAGCCTGCCTGGAACCACACCTAAAAGGAGAACTGCTACTTCACAAGCACATAAAAATATGAATTCACTAAAATCATTTTTTTCTTGCTGCATGGAAGGCTTATCCTGATGGTAAAGAATGATCAACAACCAAGTACTAGACGGAGAATCCGTAGCTGATCTGTGCAGAAAGCAAGATATTAGAGTAGTGCTTAATATTTCCCAGCCGGACTGGGGTATTATACACATTAGCTCTTTTCGGTCAATACTACTAAAGCCTGTGCAGCATAATATTATTTCTCATTTGTTGTATCTAAGCTTGAACTCAGTCCCTAATAATAAAAGGACAAGTCAGTAATCCTCTGCATCACACAGTTGCTATCACCTGACAATTTTATATTCATACGTTATTGATTCTTGTGAAAGAAATATTCTTTGCTGATTTTTGAATTACATATATACAAGAAATGGTTCAGCCTTATCTCTGCCTTTGGCTGGATACAACAAAGCTATGAAGATTGTTTTTTTTAAAGGATGATAGTACAAAGGAGCATGCTGACAATGTGATTTAGATCTGCTTAAAACCAGAGAGTAAATCCAGTTTAAGACAAAGTTGAAATAATAAGTTCATCTTATGTAGTAGCAAAAAGAGGGAGTGGGAGAATGATTACCTTACTGGAAGGATGCAGTTTGGAGAATGACATAGCATGTTATTTAAGATTTTATTCTTTCTGAAAGGCAGACATGTTTTCTTGTCATCAACACAAAAGCTTCAAAAAAGTCAAGCTTCTACATTAAATATGTGTGTGCGTGTGTCAAAAACAAATGAAACAAAAAGCAGGAGAGCTATCTATGAAGCAGCAACTTCCTCTGCTACAAAACTACCACATGAGTCATCAGGAGTAGTAGCACTGATGTAGTAGCACTAGTTTGACCAGTGACAGAGAAGAGAATCCAGCCTTACGTGATACAGTATTTTTCCAGAGAAAAACGTCTGGTCCTGCAAAGTGTCCTGTAGATGGCCTGTGTCTTTGTTAGCATCTCCATCTCTCCTGGAGGTTAAATTTCAAACCACTCCTCAGTACTTCAACAGTCAGTTTCCCAATAGGCTTGTAAGTGAAGTATCCGGAAGTTTAAAAGCTCTGAGCACTCCAGTTGCTTTCCATCAAGAGCGCTGGCAAATATCGCACATATCTGCCCTAACACGGCTTTAATCGTCAGCTAGTAGTTCCTCATGCATCTTTCTCCTGAATCTCTTTTCATTTGTTCTTTTGACAGAAACAAGCACAACATCCTCTGGACACACAAGTCCTTCCTGTACTGTTAAAGGTTTCAGCCCTGTCAACCTTCCTCTATAATTATACTATAAATCTCTTCTTTTACCATTATGCAGAGATCAAGCACAGAGATCAACCATCTTAGTATAGGTCACACGTTAATAGCTGGATCCTGTTCTAATTACTGTGATGGTAAACCAATGTATAATTCATAGAATGAAGAAACAAGAGAGTCTGGCCAAGGCAGTGGTACTAGTTCCCTTGCCGATTCAGAACTACCTCCAGAGTGGTTCTTTCATTTGTGCTCATCAAGAGTCAGGGAAGTTCAGGGCCAAATCAATAAAAAAACATGTCCTCCCTGGGCAGAAATAGCCACATCGATACAGAAAATCAATTCATTTTTCTGCAGTTGCATAGGATTAGTATCAAGGAAGACTAAACACATTTGACTTTTAAAATAAGCTTAGAAAATGCCCAAAGAAGCACATATAAATCTGACATTTATGAATAAGATCAGCATGTCTCCACTCAGAGGTAAGTTTTTGAAAGTACTAGAAAATATCCATTTTTAGAGATCCTTTACTTCAATATCTCAGACTTCTTTACCTTTGTTATTTTGACATATTTTATTACTACAACCGCATAAAATGAGAAATTCTTTCTATACCAGCATTGTTTACTGAAAGCCGCAGCAGTCAATAGCTTTCCACTTTTTAGCCATTCAACTCAATCTCATTTCTCCGCTAAACAAAATTTAAAGCAGCATTCACAGAAGATAAATCACATTATACGATCTGATCCAAACACAAGACACCGTGCGTAAGCAAAGTCCATATCCTTCCAGAGAAGGTGGCTGAGAAGTGTGCACGCTGCCGGCAGACAGAGCCTTCCAGTTCATTAGTCACCATTCACCAGTGAGCTGAAAGGTTGTAACTTCTGAGGCGTGAACTTTCAGGTGAGTTATGAAGTCCCTCCTGTTGCAAAGGCCGCTGTTTATGGCTCTGTATTTCCGGAGGATCTCTTTGTAGCATTGCTTAAGCAGCAGCGAGAAAGCTGGAAGCTTTCCAATGGAAACAGGTAAACAATAGAACTACTGGTAATATATCAGTATTTTTAAAAAGTGATGTTCTTTCTGAATTAAGCACTCCTGCTCATTTGGCTAGAACATGCTAAGGACAATTTCTGGCATGCCAAGGAAAAACAGTAACAGAAGAAGAAAAAAAAAAAAATCTTGAGTTGCAATGTCACCATTTCAGTAAGAAGTTCTTAATTTTACTCAACTCTATTCTTTACAGAGAAGTAGCTACACCGTATAACATTACATCTTGAAGAAAGCTTACATGGTAATTAAAGACCAATGAACATATTGCAACAAGGCTTAAACGACTTAAAAGAGATATGCTTTATCTTGCAGACACCACACTCCAGCCAGGGCGGGGAATGAAACACACCAACACAAGTGGCCTGGGCTTGCTAAGCAGATGCACAGCACAACCTGTCTGCGGCAGCACCAGGGCACAGACAAGGACCCCCCATCTAGGCTTCCTCCTAATTATCTAAATTATCACAGAGTTGACTGCTGTGGAACATCACACTTCAATTCGCTGCAATGTCTTTGCATTAAGTCCAAAGATGCAAATGGAAAGCATTGTCAGCACTTGCTGCCAAAACCCTTTATTTCTGGGAATTTTGATTGATGGTATTTTGAAGTATCTGAATAGTATATGTACATATACGATTAGATCATAAAAGATAAAATACATAGGGATGTCACTAGGAAGTATGCTATAATTCTAATTTGAAATGATAGCAAAATATATGTAATTTGATCCAATGTACTTTACTGCACCTGGGGAGTGTGATTTATTACATAATTTGAGATATGTTGTCTAAAGCAAAATGCTGCTTTAACGCACACTAATCTGATGTCTTTCCTTTACTACAAATGTTGCATACCATTAAAAAACAAAACAAAAAACCAATACTGGTCTTAAAGATTCCTAACAGTGTTTGCAGAATGTCACAAGTTTCATCGTACTGTACTGCAATGGCAGATATTGTTATTTAGACATATTGCAGCTCCCAGAATAACCTGGTCATACATTTGCTAAGCAAGAAGATGAGGCAAAGCAGACCTTGTAACAAAGGATGTGTTCTTACCGTTAACCGAATTCAGTGATAACATGAACTAGATTGAGGAAGCCAGAAGACTTCAACAGGTGGAGGAAAATGTGAAGTGAGTCAGCAGGCTGTGGTGGACATTGACTGGACAGGATAAAAATTAGTTTAACCCAGGAGCTTAAAATGTTAATGGAATCAAAGGAGAGAAGAGAAAACCAGAGAGATGGTGCTGACCTAAAGACAACAAGAAACAACACAAGGACCCAAGAAACAACACAGTACAATGCCTAAGGTCTGACTGGATCTCACTTAATTGTCGATTTGCTTATTTGTAGCAGACATTTGAATGAATGATGATCAAGTCGTATATTACACGGAATCACAGAACGATAGTGTTGGAAGGGACCTCTGGAGATCATCTAGTCCAACCCCCCTGCCAGAGCAGGGTCACCTA